>JARVZY010006091.1:0-27456 GCA_030686995.1 Artemisia argyi
AAGATAATTCAAAATGTTTACCGTTGTGATTTATATATATAAAAAAAATTTCATACGTAAAAGTGGGTATTTAAATAACGTAATAATTTGTAAGTATTTACTAACCGTTGGGAAAAATTACGAGAGGCTACAAAATCTACCATCATGGAGATGATATACCTGCAGATAAACAGTTAGCAATCATCAACCGGTACTTACAGACTAGGAATTAGAGCTCGTCAGCAGCATATTGTGAAGACTCCTTCTAATCCTTATTCAGGTTGTTCCCATATCAGATACTCCCGAAGGAGCTTACGAGACCTACTAAGTAGCTCAATGACTGGGTGAGTCGCTGGGGATCACTCCACGACTGTAGACCGCTAAAGAACCACCGCGAACACTAAGCGTAACCCTTGTGGGGTTACCGAAGTGACCTGCTGTCAGGGCTGTTTGATGTTGACCCTGGCAGGAATTTCCGTTCAATCATTGAGAAATACTTATGTAATTCTCTCATAAACGTTCTCGGCAGATTGCTAAGATCTGCGAAGGACTCGATAATTTACAGCTGGTGTCCATTGATGTAGAACACCAGTTGCAGAAATACTAAGTGTTCCTAAGAGATCTTTGATGTATCTCATGGCTCTAGACTCTATAAGTGCACACTTAGGTTTCCTATGCGGAGACTAGGGAGGGGTCTCCTGCTTCAATATCAACTATCTCTAAGAGATAAGTCGATAGATTACACTGGTTCCCCGTGAGAATGAAACAAGCTCTTTTAAGAGAACTTGAGTGGTTAAGAAGGTTTAGTGCATTGCGTCACTGGGTCCATGATGACTTTATCTTCAATACTGGTGTTGCCTAAGCAACAATCAGTAGCATACGAGTTGAACCCGGTGTCTGCCTTAAAGTTGAACATATGGAGGGCTATTTCTTTTCACCATTTGCTTTTACATTTCTTTTTAATTCTTCAACTCCTTCTTTCCCTTTCATTCTTTTTGCCTTTTTTCGTATCAAACCTAAGGACTTCTAATTCTAACTATGGGAGATGTCCTTGGGTAGATCCCTCCAGCTCTGGCGGATCATAGGACGGTTTTTCCTATCTTAATCACCTTATAACTCCTTGATTAACCGACAGAAGCCAAGAAACCTTTGATTGAAAATCTCTCAAAGTGTTTGTGATTATTAAATAGTTTAGTTAACACTTTGAGAGTTTTGTGTACACTTTTGAAGGGCTCCCCCTTCACATGTGCTCATAAGTATTTTAATAAATTTGCACATGCGGGAGGAGCAAGCATTTTTTAATTGATCCACTTTCAGTGAACAAGACCGATTCGAGACACACTTACATCACTAGTTAGACTAGCTTGAAGTTATTACCCGGCCTGGTCAAGTCCACAGAAAGTTTCTCGAGACGGCACATTTCTACTAGGACAAATCCTTTTCGAGACACCCTTACGTGGTTAGTTAAAGAGATCCATTGTCAGCTTTTAGGTGACAACTAGCTCTAGTAACTAACTTGATGTTATTACCCGTCGAGGATAAGTCTTTTCGAGATTACTAACTTTTATTGTTTCGTCAATTCCTGGGTCAATTCTGAGTCTAGCTCGCACAAGATACAACTTTTAGCTTTTTGACTGCTTATATTTTAATCACTTTTGCATTTTCTCCCCCTAAAAAATAGCATATAAAATGATGTTTTTGATAATCATTTAGATTAAAATATGCCTTTTTGAGTCTTATGGGGAGTTTCACCAAGAATTTTTGATTTTAGAACAAAGTATTTTGGTTTTGACAAGTGCTCCCCCTCAACAAGTGATTAAGTCTTATTGAGGTGAAATACTTGTTCTTTTGAGCAGAATTATTAAAATCATAAAATATTTGATTAATTTTACTCAAAAGTAAGAAGCCTTCGCTCCTTATATTAGGATTGAGGCACTGATGCGTACCTCAGGGTCCTTTCTTTACAAGTTCGGGTTGTACACTGTAATTCGTGCACAAGCCATTATGAATAACAGTAATGACAAATCAAATCAAATTCTTACAACACTTCTACCATTCTGGTCTCTGAAACGTCAACACGGGAAATCCTGGTCTGCCTCCCACATAGCTTTCCAATCTCCTTATCTGATCCCTACGCTTTAACCGATTCTCAATCCTTGTAATGAATCTGCGAGCTTGTCTGGCCTCATCGGTATTCCACCTTTTGGATTTGTGCAGTGCAATATCATCTAATATGCCTTTGATTCCATCTCTGACGAACTTCAGGGTTTCATCACAAAACTTGTGGATCTCGTCATAAGCCATGAAGCAGTTTCGACGGTTGACACTGCGGTATGTGAGCCCAAAAGCCGGATGCTTGATCAAGGTGTATTGAGATTCGTGTTGAAGGTTGGGGATGTTGTAGAGATTAGGTTTTGTGAGATTCAGCTTCTTCTGATAACTTTCCACTCCCAGTTGAAGATCTTCTACTCTTTCTCTGATGACTATTTGTCTTATGAAGATTAGGAGAGCTGTGATAAAGGCAAGCTGCATTGGCTTGGGTAAGTTGCAATGCTTTCCTTGGACTTTGAGCAGATACATATCTTCTATGTCATTGAGGAGCAATCGTGGAAAGTCTGACTCGGAAATCTCATACTCTTGTTCATAAAGTATTTTGAGTACGATTTTGTTGAGAAAGGAGTACCCAAAGTGAGTGACTGTCGAAATGAACAGGATGGAGACAATCTTCAACTCACTTGTCACATTACCCATAGTCTGATTGAGTCTGCTGCTTCGATAATACTGTGCCCGGTTATCTGGCCAATGATGTATTACATAGAGTGCGTTCCGGTCATAGTCAACAACTTTGTCGATGAATAAGTTTGAGGCTTCTTCTTCGATGGCGTTGTTGAGGTATCTGGCTGCAGGGATAGAGAAGGTAAGTGATGTGGCGTACTTCTTTTCTATCTTGCTGACGTGTTGTAGAAATTCCAAGTCGTTGTTGAAGAAGAACTTGTATGGGATTTTCTCTTGTTTCGGCTTACCAACCAAGGGTAGAGGTTTGGTCCAATCAGTGTAGTAAGGCCCTTTCGTCTTTGAGTAGTAATCAATGTTGGACTCAGGATTTAGCCAGTCAATTTTGTTGGACATTGCACGGGCTATGTTTTCCAGGTGGTACTCGAGTTCAAAAGAGTTGGCTGAGTGATCTTTCAACAGGTTGAATGGAACATTCTTTATCCTTCTTAGCTCTTTCTTGCTCATATTCTTTAAACCATAGTCTCTCTGCAGAAGTTGTGCATATTCCACTGTGTGACCATCTTGTGGTGATTGATTGATGAGGCGAAAAATGATCCGTTTTTAGGGGGTCATTTAAGCCCGAATCCGAATTTATTTGATCAAATATTGCTCTAAATCGTTCCTTTTGTGATTTTAGGTGTTTGGAGAGTGAATTCTGGAAAAGAGACTATTTTGGACGTTTTTGGAGCATAAAGTGAAGAAAACGACAAAGTACCCAAAAATCCAAGCTGGAAATACAAGGTGACGGCGTCAAGGGTTTGCTCTTGACGGCGTCAGACATGAAGAATAATTTACCGTAGCTGGTGACGGCGTCAGATGGAGTTATGACGGCGTCAAAGTGGCCAAGATTAATTTACCGTGGGTGGTGACGGCGTCACATAGGCCGTCACGATTGGATCTAGGGCGTCCGAGGAAGTGTATGGCGGCGAGTTGACGGCGTCAGATTTAACTCTTGACGCCGTCAGGACGATTTTCCTATATATAGTTTTCTAGTTTTTTCATTAAAAAGAGAGAAGTTTTGGTGAAACCCTAAAGACGATTTTGGTGCCTCTTTTACAGGTTTTTCAAGGGTTCCAAACCCTTGAGACCTTGCATTGTAATTGAGATAAGTATACTCTTAATTCAATCAATATGTCTATGTGTTGGTTGTTTATCTTTTGCTCTTATCTTAATTCTACTATGCTAGGCTAGATCTCTCTTGTGTTTGCTTAGATCTAATGAAACCTAGATGTTGATTATGTGTTGATTACTTGTCTATTCTTGTCTTGGATGAATGATATTATATGTTAGGCTTAAGAAAACTGGCAGATCTCCAAATGGTAACATGCTTGAACGTCTTAAGAAACATGAACCGAGGCGTACTAGGTCTTTATTGGTTGTATTTAATGCATGAGCCACTGTTTACAATCCCTATAGTTGTGCTGGGTCATGGTGTAGGAGGAGATAAGAGCTCATAGAGTTGGGGAGTTATGTATGCCACTCCACGAATGGTATTAAGGAATACAACCCGTCATTCATACAAGTGTAACAAGTAATTAACATGTAAAAGATATCTAGGGAGTAATGAAGTCTAAGTAAACACAATTTCTCCAATTACTGCTCACAACCTTAGTTTAATATTAGCTTAATTTCATTTTCATTAGTTTAATTAGTTATATAGTAGTTTTTGGGTTAGTTGATTAGCAACTAATTCCGCCCACTCTTTCAAAACCCGAGATTTTAATTGCTTTCATAAAATTATAAAAATACAAAAATAATCATCTTTCACCTCTAGAACTATTAATTAGGTTTTCTAATCCTAGCGACACTATTCCTAAGCTGAACGATCAATCCCCCGGTACTTGTCACTATACTATACTACAACGATCAGGTACACTGCCTGGTGGGGGTTGTAAGCCTCGCGAGATCCCTCGAGAGGTAAAGCAAGGTGCGATTCCCACGCATCATTGATCTTCTGCAAGAGGTGGTTGAGCTTTAACCATTTCATCAAACCAAGTATATTCAGCCGTTTTGTCTTCGTCCAACCACTTAAAAATCTTTTTCGGTTTCTTTGGTCGGTGCTTTTCGAAGAGGTTTCAGGTTGATGATGTTTTCTTTTCTTCTTTTTCTTCTTTGGTGATGGTTCTGGTATATCGTTTGGCTGCGGGAAATCGTCTCCGCCGGTGTACTCAAAATGATCATAGGCTTTAGGACCGGAACCTGATGCCTTTGGTTGTTGAGTTGAAGTAGTGGTAGTTGGAGGTATGACCGGTTGTTTGAGGTGAGATGAGGGTCCTTCGGCTTGCTTTTGTTTCTTAGCCTGTGAGTTCGGATCTTGGTCTTCATCATCTCTTTGACGTTTCAGCTTGTCGGCCTCAGTGCTGCAAGATTCTTTAGACATCTTGGCTCGTAAAGCTTCCCACACTTTGATATTTTCAGTTGTCATGGTGGTTTTGCTTGCCAATATGTTGAAAAGCTGAGCCTCTAACTCATTTGCAGTCAACTCTTGTAGTGGAAGAGGTGTCTTATCAGCTCGGAGAGTGAAAGAAGTAGTTCTAATCACTTTCTTGACAGCCTGTTCAACAATCTTTGTAAGTTCGTCCTTCATCGGCTTCAGCAACTCTTTCAATTCTGCCACCAGGTGTTGTTCCATGTATTGAGTTGCTTGAGCAGCCAAAGTAGCTTCCATGTCTTCTTGTACATCTTTAGCTAAGAAGGCGTCAACTTTTGTATTCATTTCTTGAACAGTCGTCATTTGCTTGGTTAACTCAGCAACTTGGTTAGCTAGTGATTCAACTTGTGTTTCTAGCTTGTTTTTCTTCTTGTCTCGAACTCTCTTAACTGCCCTCTTGATCAACTTTGATGCAGCTGAGGCTTCAATTTTGGAAGGTTGCTTGATAGATTCGTCATGTGTAGGTTGTGATGCAGGAGGTGATGATTGTGTTGATTCGATGATGGTGGTTGTATCTTTATCATCTCTTTTGGGTGATTCGGGTTTATCCTTAGTCACTTCTGTCTTTTCTGCAACTGTAGCTTCTTCAGCCCTTAATCTCTGCTCTTCTGCAAGTAGGTCAGCTTCTGCCTTTTGTCTTAGTTCTTCAGCAATACTAGCTTCTTCTTCTTTTCTTTTCTTTGTTTCTTCTTGAAGCTTTAATTCCTCGGAAAGTTTAGCTGCCTCTTCAGCTTTCCTATTTTCCTCCATTCTAATGGCTTCTTCCAGTTTTGCTTATTCGATAGCCTCAAGCCTTGCCTCTTCAGCCTCTTCTTTTCTCTTGATCTCTTCCTCTTGAGCCTTTTCCCTGGCCTCCATCTCTTCCATAGACATAAGATGTGGAATATCTGTGTCCATATGGTCTTCCACATCATCGTCTCCTCTTTATGAAGCATTCTGCATTTCTACGTCTTCAGGTGTGACATTGGGAGATTCGTAGACTATCAAATCAGCAGTGGTTCCTGTTTCCTGAGTTTGATCAACTGGAGTAGACTTAGGGATACTGCTAGACTCTCCTGCTTCAGGAATGCTACTTGATCCTCCAGCCTCGGTTGTTTGAGTAAACAGAGGTGGCTGATACGTGGGAATCGCACCAGGCTTTACCTCTCAAGGGATCTTGAGAAGCTTACAACCCCCACCAGGCAGTGTACCTGATCGTTGTAGTATAGTATAGTGACAAGTACCGGGGGATTGATCGTTCAGCTAGGAATAGTGTCGCTAGGATTAGAAAACCTAAATACTAGTTCTAAAGGTGAGGGATGATTATTTTTGTATTTTTATATTTTTTAGAAAGCAATTAAAAATCTCGGGTTTGAAGGATTTGGGCGGAATTAGTTGCTAGTCAACTAACCCAATACTAAAGATGCAATCAAAATAAAATACTAAAAAATGAAAATAAACTAAATTAACTAAGGTTGTGAGCAATAAGTGGAGAAAATGTGTTTACTTAGATTTCACTACTCCCTGGATATCTTTTACACGTTAATTACTTGTTATAGTTGCGTGGATGACGGATTGTATTCCTTAATACCATTCATGGGGTGACGCGCTTAATTCCCCAATCCTATGAGTGCCTACTTCACTCCTATGTCGAGCCGGCTAAGAAGCTCCTAACATGGGATCATTAGAATTTACTCATGCATTAAATACAACCAATAAAACCTAGTGCACGTCAGTTCATGTTTCCTAATACGTTCAAGCATGTTACCATTTGGAAGTCTGCCAGTTTTCTTAAGCCTAACATCGAAATCATTCATCCAATACAACCATAAACAAGTAATCAACACATAATTAACATCTAGGTTTCATTAGATCCAAGCAAACACAAGATAGATCTAGCCTAGCATGATGGAATTAAGACAAGAACAAGATATAGACAACCAACACATAGACATATTGATTGAATTAAAAGAATACTTATCTCAATTACACATGAAAGGTATCAAGGGCTTAGAACCCTTGAAAAACCTATAAAATTCGTACCAAGTTCGTACTTAGGGTTTGGCCAAAACTTCTCTCTTTTTAATGTGAAAATTAGAAAACTATATATAGGAAATAGGGTCTGACGGCGTCAAGAACAAATTTGTGACGCCGTCATCTCGCCGCCAAAATACTTCTCGGACTACCTTGATCTACTTTTGACGCCGTCATGTGTTAGCATTTTCCAGGCCGTCATGCATTTTACTCTTGACGCCCTACCATGTGACGCCGTCAATTCTGTACTGGGTCGTCATGGAAATTACTCTTGACGCCGTCAGAAATTTCTTCTTGACGCCGTCACCTACTGTTCCCAGCAAGGAAAATTAAGACTTTGGCGTTTTCTTCACTTTTATGCTCCAAAAACGCCCGAATTGCTTCCTTTTCCAGATTTCTCTCCCAAAGTACCTAAAATCACAAAAGAAACGATTTAGGGCAATATTTGATCAAATAAATTCAATTCCGGGCTTAAATGACCCCCTAAAAGTGGATCATTTTTCGCCTCATCATATACCCTTACACTTGAGATTTGCTTGTCCTCAAGCAAATGCGCTTTTATTCTAGTCAAAATACAAGTTAGGGGTCATTTAACACTAATATAAAAGTAATTACAACAAATAATCGTTCCACTAAAGACCAATAGACAAGCACGGAGGTCATACACTAGCACCTCACAAATAGTGTTTAGATACTCACATCTCTCGGGTGTAATAAAGTATAAATTACAATATGGAAATGGAAGATATCTCTCACTACCTGTCATAGCAAAATAGATTACCATAGGCTTGGGAAAGGATCAAACCTCCACCACATGGCGTAAGCACCTAGGATAAACTATCAAAGAGGTCTTTTAAAGGGTTGTAACGTTAGGTGTAGGGATATGAAATACATGGTTTTGTTGGATAAAGGAAGTTTTTACTGGTGGCGAGTTAACAATCTTGGTTAATTACATGTACAATGTGGCGTTGCTAAGCCAAGACTCGACTCGACTTAAGCTAATAAATGAAAAATAACAAAAACATAAAATGAATATAGAATAAAAAAGGATGGTAGTCCGTATGTTTTTTCTTCTTTTTCTTTTTCTATTTTTTTTCTTGATTTTTCTATTTTTTTTTCGATTTTTTTTTTTTTTTTTTTTTTTTTTTTTTTTTTTTTTTTGCATACACTCTTACCCTACCATCCAAAATAATACATCATAGGGGATGAATATTCCCCTTATACTTGAATCTTTACATACTTTACAATAAACTAATCTAATGACTCGAATTAAGAAAATCAAAACACTTGGAGCATTTTTAAGATTAACGTACATATGGGGGTAATAATATGATGTTCTTCCACATTACTCCATAAAATAAGTACTTTACCCATGAGTCCCAATCGTCCCAAAACAATATGTACAAGGATATGACTCGACTTAGCAACCATGTAATCAATTAGATAGTTAACTTAGGGTTTAAACAAATAACAATAATGCACTAAAAATGAGCGCATACACGGAAGGCTAAGGCAATTTGGGTGTACATTTAAGTGGGGTGTAACAAATTCTTCCTTTAAGTAAGATGCTTAAAGTTAGAAACGAAAAGATAGGCTCGGAGGGGTGTACTAGGGGTTTCGTGTACTAAAAATGAGTACAACGCTATGGTGTGGGAAAACTTAGTTGACTTAACTAGCCAAGTAATATGACTTAAATGGTCAAGTAATTATGATACGGGTTTAACACAAGGGTGATCCTAATGCCTCTTATCATGTAGTAAATCCTACTACACGAATGTAGTCTCACTAGCGGTCTCGGGATGCATCACTAACGCAAGTTCTAGAATCTAAATGCTACCGGTACACTCATAAGCACTAATAGTAAATGCTTTTCCTATCAAATCTAAAGGCGAACCTCACATATTTGGGTGGAAAATTTTTCTGAATATACAGTTTTTGTGCTAGTCATACAATCTCCTATCCATGAGACGCTTGCTATGGCTAAAGTTTCACTCCTAAATGTTGTAAAAAATTTTATATTTGGCGCTAAAATTACACTAACGAGTATTTCTGATAGTTTTATTACACATCTACCATTAAACAAAACAAACTCAAGCGAAAGTGCATATGTAAGGTATCATCTTTTTACCCTCCCCTTACACTTAAGATGAACATTGTCCCCAATGTTCAAGTAAAGAATGTAAAAGTTAAAAAGTAAAAAGAATGAAATCAAATACTCCCCTGATTCATTCGGTATGGATAATAAGGTGGCCAGGTTAAATCTTCCTCCAAGAAAATGAACAATCAAAGCTTCCCTTCCAGAAAATCATCTTCTTGTCAAACATAACCTGTAAATCCTGAGAAAATAGACAAAACAACCTCGCGTAAACTCGGCGGCATCCTATATAAGTTACTAAATCCTAGAAAACAAAATAAGATATAATGCTTGTGGAATGAAGTTTGCAGATCTCCTGGAGATTATAATTCTTAATAATTCACAAAAACCATTAGACTCCGTTAGAAAAACAAAACCGGTAAAATTTCCAGATTTTTACACGTGACGCCGTCAAGAGTAAACTCATGACGCCGTCATAAGTGACCTGCAGAAATTCTTATGTTAAGTTTCCGGAAAATTTCTGGAAAAACTTGGTCCTACTTCCTAGAAAATCCTGCAAAACTTCATTATGACTCAATACAAGCATTTGACTCTAACAAATACGAATACACATGTTCATTTAATATTGTGGAGAATCATGATCGGTTTGTTTCTTAAAAATATATTTGGGGTTTCCCCTTACACTTATCTTTTGCAAAAATACTTTCAGGTGGAGTTAAGACTAGGCCAAAACAACAAAATAAAGTATTTCCACTATTTAATTGAGAAACATGATCTACCAACAATATAAATAAAGCATGCATACGGAAGCAAATAACAAACAAACAAAATAAAATCACACAAAACATGGGTTGCCTCCCAAGAAGCGCTTTTCTTTATTTACGAGTCTTATAGCTAGACTCAAGGTCATGGGTTACTACGTGACCTCATCGTTGGTTCCACTCTCCGATTGTAAATATTCTTTGTAGAAACCAATCACCTTTTTCTCAATCGCCCCCATAATCCTTTGGGCCAATTCCTTATCAACTTTATACCTTGGTCCTAGGGCTAAGCAATCCTTGTAAAAAAGACTCCTCTTTTCCGATACATAATCCATGCCCTTTTTCTTATCCTCTTCATTGATGTCCTCAAAAGCACCAACGTTGTCCTTATCAAATCGGGATATAAAGCGAAATTCTTTCATCCTATTAGGCATCCTATAAGTGATACTATCGGTGTTACTTGCAAATCGGATTGTCCCTTCTATCTCATCATATTCCAACTTAGACTCCTCAACAAACGGTTTGCCAAACACAACATTGGATAATCGACAATCAATAACATTAGCAAGATCCTCCACAATTATAAAGTCGGTGACAAAAGTGAAATTACCAACAAAGACATGCAAACCTTTAACTCTCCCGGCAAAGTTACAAACTCCACCGGGGTATTTGGGATCTCTTCTAGGTTCAAGTCTTGTTTTCACAATATCATTATAAACATTTGAGGACATGATGTTGATTGGGGATTTAAAGTCAATGTAAGCATTTTCAACGTGTCTGTACCCAATCATACATGGTATTTTAGCATTCTTAGGATCACCTCTCTTTATCTTAGGTTCGATTATAGTGAAAGGAGATTGCGGGTTATCAATAAGATTATTATAATATGCAATCTCCTCCTTAGTGGGGTATAGATTAAAGTAATCATTAAGCTTCGGATCTATTTCCCCTTCTTCTAGTTCCTCAACAACAATCACAAAATCATTAGGCCCTAGGTCCTCATTTGAATACAAGGCGGTCGCTAGGTCACTAAATGCCTGGTCGAGCTCAATCTTAATCAACCTATTAAGCTCCCTAAGTTCCCGAATCTCACTCTCAATTTGTTCTCGTAACACAGCCACTTCTCTAGGGGAAAGGGGTGGATTCGCGTTTTCCATAATGGTCAACGGAATAGTCAATGAATTTAATTTACTAACAAAGGCACAAAGAAAAAAATAGACTAAAGAAACCCTAAAAATAAAAATAAAATCTCACTAGAAAGGAATCTAGCAAGTAGACCTAATAAAAAGAGATTCTAACCTAGACAATAACTATTCCCCGGGCTGCGGCGCCAAAAACTTGATACGTGGGAATCGCACCAGGCTTTACCTCTCAAGGGATCTTGAGAAGCTTACAACCCCCACCAGGCAGTGTACCTGATCGTTGTAGTATAGTATAGTGACAAGTACCGGGGGATTGATAGTTCAGCTAGGAATAATGTCGCTAGGATTAGAAAACCTAAATACTAGTTCTAAAGGTGAGGGATGATTATTTTTGTATTTTTATATTTTTTAGAAAGCAATTAAAAATCTCGGGTTTGAAGGATTTGGGCGGAATTAGTTGCTAGTCAACTAACCCAATACTAAAGATGCAATCAAAATAAAATACTAGAAAATGAAAATAAACTAAATTAACTAAGGTTGTGAGCAATAAGTGGAGAAAATGTGTTTACTTAGATTTCACTACTCCCTAGATATCTTTTACACGTTAATTACTTGTTATAGTTGCGTAGATGACGGATTGTATTCCTTAATACCATTCATGGGGTGGCACACTTAATTCCCCAATCCTATGAGTGCCTACTTCACTCTTATGTCGAGCCGGCTAAGAAGCTCCTAACATGGGATCATTAGAATTTACTCATGCATTAAATACAACCAATAAAACCTAGTGCACATCAGTTCATGTTTCCTAAAACGTTCAAACATGTTACCATTTGTAAGTCTGCTAGTTTTCTTAAGCCTAACATCGAAATCATTCATCCAATACAACCATAAACAAGTAATCAACACATAATTAACATCTAGGTTTCATTAGATCCAAGCAAACACAAGATAGATCTAGCCTAGCATGATAGAATTAAGACAAGAACAAGATATAGACAACCAACACATAGACATATTTATTGAATTAAAAGAATACTTATCTCAATTACACATGAAAGGTATCAAGGGCTTAGAACCCTTGAAAAACCTGTAAAATTCGTACCAAGTTCGTACTTAGGGTTTCTCCAAAACTTCTCTCTTTTTAATGTGAAAATTAGAAAACTATATATAGGAAATAGGGTCTTACGGCGTAAAGAACAAATTTGTGACGCCGTCATCTCGCCGCCAAAATACTTCTCGGACTGCCTTGATCTAGTTTTGACGTCGTCATGTGTTAGCATTTTTCAGGCCGTCATGCATTTTACTCTTGACGCCCTACCTTGTGACACCGTCAATTCTGTACTGGGTCGTCATGGAAATTACTCTTGACGACGTCAGAAATTTCTTCTTGACGCCGTCACCTACTGTTCCCAGCAAGGAAAATTAAGATTTTGGCGTTTTCTTCACTTTTATGCTACAAAAATGTCCGAATTGCTTCCTTTTCCAGATTTCTCTCCCAAAGTACCTAAAATCACAAAAGGAACGATTTAGGGCAATATTTGATCAAATAAATTCAATTCCGGGCTTAAATGACCCCCTAAAAGTTGTTCATTTTTCGCCTCATCAGTGGCGGAGGTTGGTCAGCTTGAAAGGAGTCGATTCTGCTGTGGAGGAGACCTAACTTTAGTACTCGTTCATTTTCTTCTTCTACAGATAAACCAATGTTTGTGTCAGCCTCTTCTTGTTGTTCCTGTTCGGCGGTCATCGGTTCTTTCAACTTTTTACCCCTTAACAGTTTTTCCTCCAACATAGCATCCTTTTCAGTTAACGGTCTTTGAATTGTTTCCCTTTTGATTTGATCAACAAATTCATCGATGTTTTTGTCTCAATCTTCTACAGACATGTCCAGATCATCTAGATTGTCATCTGGTTTGTTATAAGCTTCGCTGTAAACTGGACCTCTATCAGATTCGGTTTCTGAGTCGGATGGTTTTGGAGATTGTGATGGTGAGGGTTCAGGAACTGGTTCAGGGATAGGTTTCTTTGCCGGTAATCTGATCTTGAGAGTTCTCTTGTGAGGCTTTTTGGTAGTCTTTGAAGAGCTTTCGGAGCTGCCAGACTTACTTGCTCTCTTTCCCTTTTTCTGCATGAACGATGGTAAAGGGATTTCGTCCAAGAACCCAACTTTCTCTTCTTTGACAGCTTGGACATAGTACTTGTAATTCGATCATTTCTTTACCTTATCATTCAGGAGGCACTCGGAAAGAATCATTCCTTGCTTACGTGTACTAGTCTCAACTCTTTTAATTTGCCTAAGAGTAGACGCATTCCTGAATGAGTTTTTGTCTTCATCATCCAGTCTTTGAGGAATGTCGTCATACTCACGAAGGAAGCTTTCGATGAGCAGCTTGGTGTAGCGAATAAATGGAATGTTTGTTGTTGGGCGTTGAATGTGCCACACTAAGTCTTCCCAGATGATGCTAGCAAAGTCCACCTTCTTGACATTTGCCATAGCCCAAAAAAGTTTGAGATGCTGGAGTTTGGGGTGTTCATGACCGGTGTCTCTGCCAGACATGGACTTGGCTATAAGGATATACATGGTTCTCCATGGTTGTAGAAGATTCCTTGTGTTGACTCATGCGTATGTTTCTGACTTATGCGTAAGATATATCTTACGCGTAAGATATATCTTACGCGTAAGAAATAAACTTAAGCGTAAGAGTTAATGTTCTGCGTAAACATTGTCGTATCCAAGACAAGTTTATCCAACTGTCGAATCTTACGCGTAAGATGAGTTCATCTTTATGCGTAGGATTGCCTTTAAGATTCACCTTCGAAAAATTATTGCTTCTTTTGATTCCTGAAATTTATTAAACAACCACTGATCAACTTTACATCCAAACGTAACCCAAAACATTAAAACTCATGGACTTATGCGTAAACATGCAATATGCCATCTTATGCGTAAAGTTACAAGAACATCAAATCGAAAACATATGCAAACATGATTCTGGGTTGAAAAAGAAACTAGGCGATTGTTATAAGCATACTAAGGAACTCATAGACCAATTTTTAACAATTTTCAACCACAAAATCGCATGATTAAAACTGCTAGTGCTCAAGAACCCTAACTCATCGATTCAAGAACCACACATGTTTCTGAAACAATTCATCCACTAAATCGTGTTCCTAATCACATACGACCATTATCCTAAGCATTTAATTGTTTTAAAACCTCTTAAATCAAGAACCCCTATTTCATACGAGGAACCCTAATTACAATAAACACTAGTTGATGTTTCTGGGCATGATTAGAGATTAGGAACATGTTAGGCATCAACTAACAATCAAATCCCACCACAAATCATAAACACAAACTCTTTTAATCTTGTGTTTTAATTCTTACGCAAACCCTAAGTCGAAATTCAACGATTTAAACAAATTGAACCGCTAGATCTTTATGATATTCAAAACCATTGTTTATAAACATGATTTAAACGATTTAGCACTTACAGATTGGATGAAAGATTATTGGATTTGCAGAATGAATAAGAGCCGTTGATTTTGTTTGGTGAGTGTAGTAAATGTAATTTCAGATTTTTACAGGTGCAGTGAATGAGGTGGGGTCAATTAGTTTTGACCAAGATAATTAAGTTTCATCATTTGGCATAACTAGTCCCTTAACCTTAGTATATTTCAAGCACTATACCTAACTAACTTAAGTTAAACCATTACTTAACTCTTTTAAGCAATATAAAAGAACAACTAGGATAATTTTACTCCCCCTTGACCTTAGACCGATGTCTTGTAATTTTTGAAAAATTCGTATCAATTAGTCAAAGAGAGTAACCCGAAAAACCTTTTTTAAGCATCACTTATATTACATCAAATAAAAAATATTTTTGGTAAAATGCAAGTACGGAGTAAATATTTTGAGAAATTTTAAAAATACTTTACCTCCCCCTCAACACTTGTTTTTGTAATATTGTAAGACATTTTTATAAAAAATAGTGTTGAAAAGAGTGGTTTGTACTTGCATTTTTTTAAGCAAAAGAAAAAATCTTTTTGTGTTTTTGTTGGTTTTATATTTATGTATTTTTGTTTTTGGAAAATATCTTACAAAGATAGTTTTGATGTTTGACGATCATTTGTGTTTTAAAAACTTTTCCATATCTTCTGGAGTCAAACATCGCATACCAATTTGGTGGACTAAATCAGCAAACCTTGTTGGAGGTAATGCTTTAGTGAGTAAGTCTGCCAACTGGTACTCAGTTCCCACAAAATATAATTCAACTGTACCCTTTTCGAAATGCTCCTTGATGAAATGATATCGGAGATCAATGTGTTTGGATTTGCAGTGATGGACTGTGTTGCAGGCAGGGGTGTTATCGGGTCGGGTTATCGGGTTTGTCGGGTCGGGTTGAGTCGGGTTTTGATTTTTTTAAAAGTGACCCGCAACCCGACCCGATTAAGAATCGGGTTGTCGGGTTCGGGTGAGATTAGGGTCGGGTTATGTCGGGTTGGGTGATTCGGGATATCGGGTGACCCGATTAAGTAACAGTTAGTAAAACACATAGATTTCCAACTGACGATGCAGACTAAGCACAAGTATGACAAGGATAATATACAACTCCTAACTGATATGAAGCAACAACATGTTGAAGAAACTGTTTCTAATGAAGCATCTGAGCTAAAGTAGTCTACTTGATGTTGTACATTTAGTGATAAATCCATGTTATTTCCTACACAAACCAAACTTTGTCATACTACAGATTGTGCAATGAAACACAAATCACACCATCTTCACTAATGGTCTGACTCATCTTTTTTACATCAGATAATATGGTCAAAATTTTGAGGTAACTCGAAGATGGTCAATTTAACTCATGGCCATTTAGAAGAAACAGTAGACATACAATTTGAGGACAAATTTTACAAAAAATTGGAGATGCTCACATTTAGTTTCTGAAAGTATTTATGTTTTCTTCAGTTAATGGCTTAATGCACTCTAACAGTCTACCTCTAGTCCATGAAATTGGAATGCCAAAGTTAAATAATGCTTTTAAGTTATAAATATGTGGTAAAAATAAAGGTGGCAATTTCAACGCATTTATAAGTTGGGTTATGTTTTTTTCTCAAACGGGTTGAATAGTACATATTAGCTACTACTATAAAGGTAGTAGTCAAACGGGTTGAAACTTTTATTTTAAGATCTTGATGCACATAACTTCTACTATTGTTTTATTCACAATATAATACTAGTGTCATAACATTGTTTTTCAATCAAAATTCGTAATCAGTGACAAATAACTTTGGGTGGGTCAATCCAAACCTACCTGACCCACCATGTACTAGTAATTGTATTGTTTCAATCCGTACCTATTTTGACCTGGTACCCAACCCGTCCATCTTGACACCTCTACAAAAACGCCTATGGTACAACCAAAAATTTGGTTAGCTGAAGAAAACTTAAATATAAAACCCAAGATGTCGAATAACCATGAATTGATGTGTAATATGCGTTAGCTCAGTTCAGTTCCAACATCAAGTTCTAGTGTGTAACACCTTCACTTTTTTTACATGTGATCAACCATCAATCAGTTCCAACTTCCATGTGATCAACCATCAATCAGTTCCATCTGTACATTACCAAACAACCCTTTTCACTAATGCATATATCAGCAGACATCTTGTACATTATAATGAAAGCAATCTGTTAGCATTAAAAATATGTATTATGAAGTGATGGTCATTCTCATATTGTAAACTTTGTGTCGTTTGTTAAGATTAGTAATAGTTTAGTCATTGGGCCTTGGACTTGGCAAGCTAATATGTTATATGCAATGTTTCATAAGCTTAGTTATCCAACCATGTAACCAAGTCCAAGCCCAAGCCCATAGAAAGCCCATAGGGCATCTCATGTATCTTACTATATAAACACCTCAAAGGCTCATTTGAGGTGTGTGCTTGTGTGTGTGCTTGTGTGTGTATTTGTGTGTGTTTTCTTTGAATAAAAGCTCTCATATTTCTTATCTCTATCTCTATTCATACGAATCATATACATACATATCAAGTCACCATCTTTCCATCTTTCTTCTTCTAATCTTCTATATTTGTGATAAAGTTGGTTAATCTAAGGTCCTACAAGTGGTATCAATCGCCTAACAATGATTTAGGAGTGTTGGGAGTTTGCTTGGTTCGTTTTTTTTTAGCTTTATACACGAATTTTTCATAAACAATTCTTACTTTTCTTGTTTTTTCTTGGTTTTTAACACTTTTTTGATTACAAACTAGTGTTATAAACCTTATCTAACAAGAAAGTTTTAATCTTTTTGAAAATTTCTAGCTTAAAAAATTCGACTTTGGTTTTGTACTTGTTTTCGAGATATCAAAAAGTTTGATAAAAATCATCAAGTTTGGAACTTTCTTCAAGTTTTGGTGATTTTATGCATAAAAGTACAAGTTTCTTGGAACACAAACTTGATTTTGGAGTGCTTTGAGCTACACGATTTGGCTACCATTTATCGAGAATCTCATCCTAGTTATCTTCATACGATTTCGTGGCTTACTCGGTGTTTTTCTTCCTTGTATAAGTTAGAAAAAACACTTCGACTTGAGTTAACTTTCTAAATTGTATAATTTAGAAAAGTCTTGCACATTCTCGAAAAGTGAAAATTTTCGAAAACTTTTGCTTATCACATTTTCGTGATTACATTGCAAAATTTCGTTTCGAAATTTCCTTTTTTAAAAATCCTCGAAAAGTCACTGTGCCAGTATTTATCAAATATTTTATTGCCTTCCTACTTCGAAAGATTCGAAAACGTGTATTGATTTATTATCGAAAACTTGTTATTTCGAAAAGTTGTTATTTCGAAAACTTGGACAGAATCTTTCGCAATAATATTTTATCGAGACTTTGTTGACTATTTTCGCAAATATGATATTTTCGAATATCTGTTGAAAGTTTCGCAAACTGTCATTTTCGAAAACATGGGACAATTTATTTCTTTCGCAAACCTGTTTTTGTCGAGAAACATATTGGACAATTTTTTCGCAAAACTTGTCTTTTTCGAAATCTTGGACATACTTTCGCAAAATTGATATTTTCGAGAACTTTGACAAAGTTTTGCATAACTTGAATTTTTCGAGATCTTGGACCACTTTTCGCAAACTTGAAGTTTTCGAGAACTTGGTACTTGGGTAATATCGAGAACTTGGGTAATATCGACAACTTGGGTAATATCGAGAACTTGGGTGAATTTATCGAGAACTTGAAAAAATTATCGAGAACTTGGGTAAATTATCGAGAACACTATCTTCGAGAACAACCTTCACCAAACTCTACTCCTATTTCGTTGGAACGATCCTATAATCAACTTTATCATCTTTTCTAAAAAAAAAAAAAAAAGAGTTTTTTGGCGGGAAAAGTTGAGCAAAATTTATTTTTCACACGAGACTTAACGTTCAATTTTTACGCGAGATTCAAATTTTGGTATAAGGTTGAAAATTTTGGCCCGAAATTCATATTTTTAGGCCAAAATTCAAATTTTTTCGGTAAAATTTTGCGTCAAAATTTTTTTGAAACTCAAATTTTTCTGTAACCTTAGAATTGCATTTCTAGGTGTTTTCAAAATTTTGGGAAAGAAAAATTTTCAAAATTATATTTCGGAGGGAAACGTAGATCTCACTCGAAAACATTCAAAATGTCTTTTCTAAACAATTTCTTTCCAACAATGGACATGGAACCTCTTGTTCAATTCTTTGCTCCATATCCTAAGACTGACAAGCCGATTACTGAGACTGTGCAACTATGGAATGAGACTGAGAAGCCGTTAACTGATACTGAACAAGACGTTGATGAAAATGAGCTTCCAGAGTACGTAAAATATCTTGACCTGAGATTTCCATTCACACTCGTTGAGCATATGAAGCGACCACCAGATGAACCTGAAAACGCAGAACCTTCATATGACTCCGACACACCAGAAGAGAAGTTGACAATGCAGGTTGAGACTGTTGAACCTAGTTACGATCTCTTTGCAACAACTGATACGGAACTTCCAGAACCAACCTTTTCCCCAGATTCTGAGAATGTGAAACAGAAGCAGTTGGAAGAGAAACTTGCCTACAAGGCTAGGTTTGATGAAGCAATGTTGAGACAAAAGCAGCAAGCACTTGAGGTTCTAGCTGAAATGTTTCCAACTGACTTTACTCGGAATCAAGGTATACTGGCAAATGAACATGTTATTGGGAATCAACATAGATATGCTACGAGTACACAGACGGGGATTCAGATAAGGGAATATGTTGGAGATCCGATGGATCAGTTTGTGAGTCAGAATGTGGTTAATCAAAATGGGAATGATTGTTTTATGACTTCAATTCAAAAGCCTACATCTGAAATTCACCGCAGTGATGCAATGACGAGGGTAGAAAAGATTCAGTACTTGATTATGCTAGCCAATAAAGAAGAATCGGGAATACCATTGACTGCTGAGGAACATGAGTTTAGAGCTACAACAAGAGTTAATGACAATTCAGCAGACCTTAATGCAACCTACAACTTTATAGCAAATCAGCAGCCAACAACATCAAGCAGTGATTCTGATCTTCCTCCTACTTATGATTCAGATTCATTCCATGAGGTACCAAATTATGGTAATAATGCTAATCTGTTTGCTCATGAGAAGCCACATTATGTACCACCTGAACCTAATTATGATACATATGTGGGGGAACAAGTTAATAGCAATGTTAACTATGAAACTCCATATATGGATCCTAATGGAGTTCAAGTTGAACAAAATGGTGCTAATGATGAGGAAACCCGTGCTTTCTTTGAATCATTATTGAATAATTGTCGTATTGAAATTGAGAATGTGCAAAAGGTCAATCGCGATGTTAAGGCCGCGAATGTTAAATTGACCGCTGAGCTTGAGAGTTACAAATCAACCGTTAAAGCTTTTGAATTTCATAACAAAAGATTGTCTGAATTAGAAACTGGTTATCAAAATTCCGTTTCAGAGAAACAACAATTGCAACTCAAGTTTGACACACTTGATGTTAATTCTTTCAAAAAGATAAAATCTTTAAACACGGAAATTTCTGATTTACAAAACCAACTTTCTAAACAAAAAACAGCTTATTCCTATCTTGAAAAAGAAATGGATGAGTTGAAAAAGGATTTTGCAAAGAAAGAAGACAAACTTTTGGAAGAAATCGTAGAGTCAGAACACATGATTGCTCATTTAGAGGAATTAGTGGTTAAGTCGGGTCAGTCGAGTCAAACAATGAAAATGATCTCAAATCAAATCAATCCGATTTACCATACGAAACATAAAATGGCTCTTGGTAACAACACCCCTTGTAATCTCAAGAAAGCTCAGCAAGAACAGAATGTTTTGTACAATGGTAATGTGATTTATAACAAACATGATCCTCCCGTCGTTCGGGATTCTGTGCTAACGATTGAACATGTCGAAGAAAGCATTAATAAAATGAAACAAAAGGATTTGAAACCCATTGATTACAACAAATTGAACAAACTTTCGGGAATCACTTTTGTTCCACAAACAGAACCACCTGCGTTTTCCATTAAACGACCATTTGCGAAATTATTGTCTAAAAAGAAAGTTGTTTCCAAATCTCTTTCAAAATTAGAACAAATGTCCTCTAACAACACTTTTAAAACAAGTGAGGCTAGAAACATTCTCGATGACGTTAAAATGAGAATTCAAGAACTTCAAAACATTGTTAAATCCAAAACTTCCATTGATATTAACAACTGGCATTCTAGTTTTCACATCGAACAGCAAAAGGTGTTTCAAAACGAAATTACTATTCCACTGAATAACATCAGCGCGAGTGTAAAAAATTTTGAACTAGCTTTTTTAAAAGAAACGGCCGACTTTGTCAAGGACCACAAATCCCTGGTAAACGAAGCTAATGATGCTCGTGAAAACATGAATGTTTTGGAAAACCTAAATGATTCTCTCTTCGAAGCTGTTATGACCACTGACATTATGTCCATCATTTTACAAACATATTCTGTTCAAGACGATGAACGACTAAGAGCTGAGACCTCCGCAATTGTTTCAAAATATGAAAATGCTCTTATAAAGCTTGAAAAAGAAAATGTGTCATATTTTAAACAACTTGATCGGAAAAAGGAAGAATGCAAGTATGACAAATTGTCGTATGAGCGTGCCTTAAAGAACATGAAAGAGCAAAATGATCTTTTGAGGGCTCAGCTTGAAAGTCAAAAAAGGAAGGGTGAGGAAACTAAGTTTGCAAAACCATCAACTTCGGAGAAACCAAATGTTTCAAACACGGTTCAAAAACCAAAAATGTCAATTTCACGGTTTGCTCCAAAAGTCTATGCGAAAAAGGATTTGACAAAACCAGTCACTCCAACACCCTTGCCCCAGCAATGTGAAAATGATAAGATTGTTGAAAAACAAAATTTGTTTGTTGAAAGAAACAAAAATGTGATTTCACCTGGCTCTTCTAAGTATAGTACACCAAATAAGACAACAAAAACTGTTAATGAGTCTGTTGGTTCTAATGACATGGTCCTCAATCATCATCTAGAAGAAGCTAGAAAAAAGGCACAACATCGTAAAAACGGAATTTTAGGTGCAAAACCTAGTGTGATGAATTCTACAAGATTCCAAAGCACCGCTAGTAGTAGTAAACCATTACCTAGGAACTTTCAACAAAATACTAGGGATTGGCTTGCATCTAAGAGTAGTGACACAAAAGAGTATGCTAGGAACGTAGAATGCAACACAAAGAATTCCAAATCAAGTGTCAAGACACAATCCACTAAGACACCAAATCGAAACAAACCCGTTGATAAGAAGCAAGAGGTTAAGAAACCTAATAGGTGGATATCTAAAGAATGTAGTTTTTCCAAGACTGAGACTTCCGCTGCATCTGATAAGAAGACTACATCTAGATCTTACCTTAGGTGGATTCCTACCGGGAAAGTTTTTAAAATAGTTGGTCTTAGATGGATTCCTACAGGGAAGATTTTTGATAGTTGCACCAAGACAAATAATAGTGATAATCTTCAGGATAAGGAAGTAGAAACCACTACAACCGTTGATAGTCAACACCCGCAGAGTGATGCTTCATGTACTTCTAACACTGTTATTTGTGCAAACTCTTCTTCTGTGGATGCAGGTACTTGTGAAAGTGAAGAGAGTGCATACACCCAATATGGTAAAGAGGAACTTTACGCCAACATTGCATGTGGACATCCTCTTCTAACTCCACTCTTAACCCCACTTTTACTTGTTCAAGCTTAATTTTTTCTTTCTTCAATTCTTCTTTGTATATATTTTTGAAAAACAAAATACAAAATTTGAAAAACCAACAAAAACAAAATACAAAAATATAAAATTTTCAAAAAATCCAAAAACAATATAAAATCAAAAAATCCAAAAATATTCTCACGACATGTCTCTCGTATAAATCAATATTCTGTACGTTTCTAGAAATGTCATTCAACAATGATACGGATATGTACAGATGCTTGAGCGGGAGTTCTTTTTAATGTTTTTCTAAAACATGTCGTTTCTCAAAATTTTCTTCTCAATGGCTTTCGTATACTTCAGTACGAAACCCAGACTTCAACAACGACTTCTTAGTATTTCAGCTAAGGACTCGTTCTTCAAAGAAAGGAAAGTGCTTAACAAAAACAAGGTTTTAAATATTTCTCGAGCACTTATCCTAAAAACAATAATTCTCTTTTATTTTGAGCACCAACTTTTCAAGATTCTTCAAAAATATTTTCAAAATCTATCAAAATCGGTGCTCATCATCATAATGACTTGTGTACACCTTACAGTGCACAACTCAAGTTTTCAAAGATAGGAAAGTGCTACGCAAAAATGATTTTCATCAAAAAAGTGCACTTATCCTAAAAATGGACACTGTTGTACGCCTCAGTGCGACATTCCTATTCAAACAAAGAGAAGTCTTTGTTTTTCATAAAACCTTGATGCAAAATTCAACAAATCTGAAACTTCTTTCTCTTTCAGAATTTTGCTTCAAGAAGACTCCTTCCCTCTAAACCTTAAAAAGTTTAACATTCTCAAACACATATGCGAGTTTTGAGGGGGAGTATTTCTCTAAAACAAAAATGTTCCAAATTCATGCAAAAACAAATCTGTCTATCTCTCCAAAAGCTTTTTCTTAATCAGTTGATATCAAAAATATCACGATATGCTATTTTTGAGGGGGAGAAGACATGATTAAAATGTGATCAAAGATGTTTAAAGTTTGTGACTGAATCTCTAAAGAGCTCGACTCAGAAAGTACCAATGAATTGACGAAGCTTAAATGTCAGTAATCGAAAAGACTTGTCCTGGACGGGTAATAATTTCAAGCTAGTCTAACTAGTGATGTAAGCGTGTCTCGAATAGGACTTGTCTGAGTAGAGTGTACCGTATCGAGAGACTTTCTTTGGACTTGACCAGGACGGGTAATAATTTCAAGCTAGTCTAACTAGTGATGTAAGCGTGTCTCGAATCGGTCATGTTCACTGAAAGTGGATCAATTCAAAAAGTGCAAACTCCTCTCGCATGTGCAAATTTCTTAAAAATCCATGAGCACATGTAAAGGGGGAGTCCTTCAAAAGAAATGCAAAACTCTCGAAGTGTCAACAATGTGCTTTATTATCATAAACACTTTGAGAGATTTTCACAAAATGGTTTCATGGCAATGATAGGATAGTCATGGAGTTATAAGGTGACTAAGGTTAGGTAAAACCGTCCTATGATCCGCCAGAGCCGGAGGGATCTACCCAAGGACAATTCCAATAGATTAGAATTAGAAGTCCTTAGGTATGATTGAAAAAAAGGAGAAAATGAGAAAGGAGAAAGAAGGGGTTGAAGAATTAAAAAGAAAAGTTATGATAAAGGGTGAAAAGAAATAGCCCTCCAAAATGTTCAACCTTAGGGCAGACACCGGGTTCAACTCATATGCTACTGGTTGTTACTAAGGTGACACTGGTATTGAAGACAAAGACGTCATGGACCCAGTGACGCACTGCACTAAACCTTCTTAACCACTCAAGTTCTCTTAAAAGAGCTTGTTTCATTCTCACGGGGAACCGATGTAATCTATCGATCTGTCTCTTAGAGATAGTTGATATTGAAGCAGGAGACCTCTCCCTAATCTCCGCATAGGAAACTAAATGTGCACTTATCGAGTCTAGAGCCCCGAGATTCATCAAAAGATCTCATAGGAACACATGATGTCTCTACACTGGTTGTTCATCATTAAGGACGCCAGATGTAAACTTAAGAGTCCTACGCAGATCTTAGCAATCTGCCAGAACATTTATGAGAGGATTCACTTTTGTGATTCTCAATGATTGAATGGAAATTCCTGCCAGGTTCAACATCAAACATCCCTGATAGCAGGTCACTTCGGTAATTCTTTATGGGTTACGCTTAGTGTTCGCGGTGGTTTCAAACGGTCTACAGTCGTGGAGTGATCCCCAGCGACTCACCCAGTCATTGAGCTACTAAGTAGGTCTTGTAAGCTCTCTCGAGAGTATCTGACATGGGAACGGCCTTGGTAAGGGTTAGAAGGAGTCTTCACACTATGCTGTTGACGATCTCTAATTCTTATCTGTAAGTACCGGATGTTTTATTGCTAACTGTTTATATGCAGGGACACTTCATCTCCATGGCGACAGATTCCACGTGCTCATACATACATCTGGAAGATAAAGAAAGCTCCCTCAAAGATCTATACAACACAAAGTTCAGAGAAAGATTCTACGCCAAAAAGAAGAATCTACAAAGTATTAAGACTAAAGATCAAAGTGTAAGAAAGGGAACTACGTGCATATGAATATCAAAATCCAAAGATGTATGAGCATGTAGGAATGGCAAACAACCACCACAGACGCAGAAGTGACAAAAGGCAGATAACTCCACATCACAAAGGAACAAAGAACGATGAAAAATCAGTTATCAAAGATCACAAAGCATGAAGGAACGAAGACTAAAGACTATTCTACAACGACACACAAAGTTAAAGTCAAAGAACACGGAAGACCCACTCACGTGGAGCATCATTCGAATGACCAACCCTTAGGGGGAGATTGTTAGCATTAAAAATATGTATTATGAAGTGATGGTCATTCTCATATTGTAAACTTTGTGTCGTTTGTTAAGATTAGTAATAGTTTAGTCATTGGGCCTTGGACTTGGCAAGCTAATATGTTATATGCAATGTTTCATAAGCTTAGTTATCCAACCATGTAACCAAGTCCAAGCCCAAGCCCATAGAAAGCCCATAGGGCATCTCATGTATCTTACTATATAAACACCTCCAAGGCTCATTTGAGGTGTGTGCTTGTGTGTGTATTTGTGTGTGTTTTCTTTGAATAAAAGCTCTCATATTTCTTATCTCTATCTCTATTCATACGAATCATATACATACATATCAAGTCACCATCTTTCCATCTTTCTTCTTCTAATCTTCTATATTTGTGATAAAGTTGTGTAATCTAAGGTCCTACACAATCCAAAGAATAAATCCACCATTGTAAGACAAAAACAATCAAAGTAAGTGAGATAAATCTTAAAAGTTCAGACTTGCAGTTGACATAAAAATCAAGTTTTTGCAGACTTGCAATTGACATAGAATAGACTTGCAGAAACAAAACACAGGAACTGAAACAAACAATACCAAAACACACTACAGACCCTAATATCAAACTGAGCTCAAACTACTTTCAATCTTCAATCTTCAATTCAAACGTGAACCTTCTTGCTCCATCAACTCTACATAAAGGAGCATTAAAAATATTTAGCGATATATAATATGTATCGTATATATTCAAATATATAAAAGATGTACCTTTTTCTATTTTTGCAATGGTATCCATATCTTCTTCTTTTTCAGGATTTAAACTTATACGAAGCCAATCTTGAGCCCAAACTAAGCATTCGATAGTTTTGTGACCTAAAGAGCTCCGATATTAATCCAAGACTCGACCACTAGTTCTAAATACCAACTCCGAAGCCACAGTTGAGATTGGAATGGCCAAAAATCTCTAGCCATTAAAGATAGAATTGGAAACCTAGGGCTGTTTACTTTCCACCATAGCAAAATATCAAAATGCACGTTTTTATCAAAAGGTTCACAAAATTCACCGGTGTACTTATCTAATTCACTAGTTGATGAACTATATGATTGGCCCGTTTTCATCTTACTTCTCAACATATCTCCATGATCGAGTTCGTTGCTAGTATTAGTGGTCCCTGGCCTTTTCCCTAAGGTTGAAGATGAATTAGAAGATGGAGCATGAATACGCACGTAATCTTCATAAAGAAGTTTCATTTTCCCTTTAATGTACTCTTTTTTCTTTACCAAAACTGATATGCCTTCCCTTCCGTAATGATCATCCACAATTACATCCAAAAATTCATACTTGTTCCTTGGATCAAGAATGAAAGCAAAGTACACCAACAAATTCATGTTTTCAACCTCACCATAATATTTTTCATATTTCGGTTTCATCGCCTTAGCAATGTCATAGAGATGTTTATCCGTAGGTGGTTCATCATGAATATCACAATCGAGTTGTGCTCTTAAAAGAGCATGAATTGAGGCTAATTCATTGACTAGTGTATGTGATGTCACATACTTAGTCCCGGAAATTCTCAAAGTAATATCATAAAAAGTTTTTAAAAAATGACACAACTTTTTAGCTTTAACCCAATCTTCCGATGTTGGAACCGAATAACCTTGGTTTACAATATGAAGCCCAAATTCCACATCTTCTAAATCGTACCTAGCAAAAGCATGTTTATATTCATGAGCTACTTCTAACATATTGTAAGTGGAGTTCCACCTAGTTGGACAATCAAGTACCAAACTCTTAGTGCTATCACATCTAGCACTTAGAGCACATTTATTAAACTTTTCAATCCTAGTACCCGACTTTTTAATCTACTTAACGGCACACCTAATGCTTTCAATCGACTTACCAACATGTTTTATGCCATCTTGCACTATAAGGTTGACAATATGAGCTGCACATCTAATATGGAGCCATTCTCCTGATAACAAACAATCATGGTTTTTTTCAAATATAAGCTTCATAAAACCAATAGCACTATCATTTGAGCTTGCATTATCAACTAAAATAGACAAAACATTATTGAAACTTCATTCATTCAAACAATTCTCAACCCCCTTTCCTATATCAATCCCCCGATGGCAATCAAGAAGACATAAGTTCAACACTTTCTT
>JARVZY010006092.1:2500-12500 GCA_030686995.1 Artemisia argyi
GTGAGTGATTCATACACAGCATCTCTTTCCTTTATCAGGGGTTCTACCAATTGATATCTTTCCAAAAATAATTCAAAGTCAATTTCTTGATTTGTATCTTCAATTTTAGGAAACTTAGAAAGTTCTTCTGTCAAACCCTGATCAATGAACCTACAAAATCCTTCAAATTGTATCTGATTAAATCCAGGTATTGTGGACATTGCGTCTATCCCGGATTATTTTGAAATTGTCAGTTATTTATATTCATCCATATCGAATTCTCTAAAAAAAAAAAAAAAAATACCATTTTTGCTGGCGCATTATCCATCAAAATCAAATCTAGCAATGATGGAATTTGGATTCTATGAATCTTTGACTGGAATCTATGAAATAGGTGGAATAAAAATTTATACTGAACTTGAATTAATTGTCATTTTTAAGAGATGCAACCGAAACAGAATTGATAAAACAGTCCTAGAAACCCAATTCTCCCACTTAGGCTTACAATGCTTTGGGATTGATAATATCAAAACTTATTAATTATATTATAATGTATAATAACGGCATAGATATTCTAATCTACTTCAATATTGAATACCAGAAAACTGTATGAATGTTGTATTTATTAACTTATATTATTATTAACGCGGGTATAGCTAATCTAGATCTCCGTCTTCTCTCTTCTTTTATTGCCCTCTTGTCCTGTCCTGTCGTGTCGTTAATTGACAGTATGACTTAGGGCTCAATATAATTTGACCGAACAAATCATAGTTTGGTAAACCACCTTGAATCTACTGCGGAGTGAAGGATCTTGGATCCAACGCATAACCCTTTGGGAATCAGAAAGATAAAGACGAGAAAGACCAATGAAATCAAGTTTCAAGATTGTATAGTTTAATGGTAAAGTTTGATTACCATTAATCCTCAGAATAGTTAACGAGTTTTTCCCTTTTATTTATATACTATGCATCACCTAAATCCTAAAGGCGGCTCCAGGCCTGAGTTATATTAAGTTAAGGTGGCCTTAGTTACCTATGGTATTTGTCTTATTACCTATTTCTAGTTGATTTATGAATGAAGGTGGCATAGGCCCCTATGGTCCAGTGGTTACGACCTCTCTCTTTCACGGAGAAAACGAGGGTTCAAGTCCCTCTGGGGGTATACCAAGACTAAAGACTATAGGAGTGGGATTTTCTATCAAGTGATCCGTATTTGTCAAGTCCTTCTATTAGTCTACTCAGAAGAGACTTTCTATTTTATATCAAATGTTATATTTGATTTCAAGTGATATGTATTTGTCAAGTCTACTTGGGAGACGAAAGGAAGTTGATTATGGAACGTCTAAAATGAATTAGGCGTTGGGTCGATGCCCGAGTGGTTAATGGGGACGGACTGTAAATTCGTTGGCAATATGTCTACGCTGGTTCAAATCCAGCTCGGCCCAACAATTCGCCAATCTACTATCAGATGGTATAACCCTCTTGTTCTTAAGAAATACCTGATACAAGACAAGAGAATAAAAAAAAGAATCTAAATTTTCTGCTAGATCTCTTCTTATTTCCCTGGGATTGTAGTTCAATAGGCTAGAGCACCGCCCTGTCAAGGCGGATGTTACGGGTTCGAGCCCCGTCAGTCCCGACGGATCCAATAAGTACATCAATTCGCCTCTCCATTTTCTGTGAAATGAAGGGACAGAGAGAATAATTGAATTCCGAAGGGGTTTCCCTCTATTTTTTTTTTTTCAGGATTCTCTCGAAGAAAGAACACACCCTAAAATAAAATGAAAATAACTAAAATAGTGAAGTTGACAGAATATTTCATCTTTTCGGCCGCGACTCGTCTTTCTCATACTTCTTTGTTTTGTCTTCCAAAGAAAAGAGGATCACTAAAATTTAAAACCTAATTCCTGTCTTTTTCCACTTCGCTTGTATTGTTTGTTGGTGGGGTTTTGTAGTTAATGGAAACGGACGGGTTAGATTATACTTCATTTGATGGTTCTAGAAGGAAGACCTAAGGTAGGTTATAGAAAAGAAAGAACAGAAAAGAAGGATAAATAAAGGAATTTTTGATTGGTCCGGGAATCCTATCTTGGATTCGGTATGGATAAAAGATCTTCATATGTTATATACTATTAATTCTCCACGACTAATTAATTTAATAGCTCAGATATTGTTATTCATGATATTGATCCGATTCAATATCATCGATAGGTAATGCATTCATTGAATTGACAGGTGAAAGATTTATCATCTCTATGGGATTAAATCCCGAGTTATTGTATTGTGAAATAAAAAAAAACGATGAGATTATGGAAGTAAATATTCTTGCATTTATTGCTACTGCACTGTTCATTTTAGTTCCTACTGCTTTTCTACTTATAATTTACGTAAAAACAGTAAGTCAAAATAATTAATTAATTACTTTAAATGAAACTCGACTTCTGAATTCTTTGAAGAAATCAAAAGAAAAGTATTCTATTTTTGCTGAAATCAAGGGGCTATAATCGGCGATATTCTATGAGATCCGAGAGTATGGTAAGTAAGAAATTGCTTTATTACTTACCATACTCTCTATTAGTGTTATAGTAGTGTATAAAGTTGTACTTGACTTTCTAATAAAAAGGGTATGCTATATTAGCTTCTATCTTCAATCTTCAATTCAATATATGTAGTTATTAATCCATATTTGGAATTGACGTAGGACCCAATCTTTTCTTTCATACATTTATATATATATATATATTTATATTCCAATGAATCTGAAAACTTCCAATGAATCTGAAATAATTGTTTTACTGTTATAGAATACATTTCTCCACTAGAATCTAATGGAATTTCGAAATGAAGATATTTTTATTTGAAAATTATTTCAATTTAAATAAAGAATGCGTTGCAGAACGATCTATAAAACAATTGATACCTTTTCATTTCTCAACTAAATTAGGAGTGCTTCTAAAGTCCACTTCTTCCCCATACTACGAGTGAAAGGGAAAAAGTAAAGACTACCATTAAAGCAGCCCAAGCGAGACTTACTATATCCATGTGAATTATGTCCCTTATCTCTATGATAGAATTATTCCATTATTGCTCACTAATAATAGTAGAATGAATGGTCCAGAGTCAAAAAGGGATTCTGGGCGAACACTATTGATGAATCAATCAAATAAATGGATTTTAAAAATTCCTATATGATTTATAATCCGTACCCTTTCCCGATTGTCTCTCTGAAGGAGTTGGGATATAGTATATTATACTCTTGACGAGGGGTAAAAATTGTTTTGGGCTTTTTTTTTTATTTTCTATAAAAGGTAAATTATCTATCCAATCTCAATCTAATAGTGATTGAATGCCTGAACACTCAGAGATTCTCGCGAGTCTATATATGTAGATTACAGTATAGAAAGTACTTTCCCAACTAGTAGTGGAATTCTCGGCCGGTTATCCAATGTAATTCAAGACCCAATCAATAGACATTACATTAGCAGTAGAAGAGAATCTGGAAGTCTTGCTTCGACCATTATAATCTTTCTTTGAATTTTAGATTCAAAGATTTCCAATCTTTTACAAAATCCCCAGAACATAAAAAAATAGCGGAACAGAACAAGAGATTTCGATTCGTTTGTTGATGAGGCGGCACCCGGATTTGAACTGGGGAAAAAGGATTTGCAGTCCCCCGCCTTACCACTCGGCCATGCCGCCAAAACGATACACAATAGGATAAAAATTTCCCTTTTTGAGTTGTATTAGTAAACTTGAGTTTATTGTACTTGCATCCCTTTTTAATCCTTTTTTCTAAATTTAGAAAAAATTAGAAAAGAAACCGTTTTTCCCCTTTTGATTGTATTTGATCTGCCCCTTCGATTGATTGTATAGTATCTCAAAACACACAAACTTCCACTCACTTTTATATTGAAAAATCAAATGTATATTTTCACTCAAAAAGCCTAAATTTATGGGAACCATTAACTATTTATTGACTGACAATTCGTGAATTATTCTTGGATTTGAATATCAATTTTGGTTTGCCTAATGACATAAGAATAAGCAAAAATTTTTTGATACATACTTAATTTATTTTTTTAATCAAAAATCCTTCTCAATTTCCATTATAACAAAAATTATAGGTATATGTAAACCCCAGAACGGATATTCTTATACAGATACCAAATTGGCTATTTATATTATAGTATGTTGCCTATAAATAAAGGGAATTCGTTGGAACAAAAAAAGGCCTGGCTGGGTATTGACCGGGCCAGGCCCAAAAGGCACTTCGAACAAAATAAAAGAAAGAAGGTGTTCTTTATTTATCTTTCTATTTGGATCTTTCGAGCATCTAAATTGAATTGCTAATTATATAATAACGATAAAGAATGTGAAAGAAATACTTTCTTTAATCCTTACTTGATGTGTAATGTAACATAGTAATTATCTTTTTCAATTGGGAGAGATGGCTGAGTGGACGAAAGCGGCGGATTGCTAATCCGTTGTACGAGTTATTCGTACCGAGGGTTCGAATCCCTCTCTTTCCGTTTCCGTTGATGAGTTTCCATTTTTTCTTTCAAATTTTGCAAACCCCTTTTTATTTTTTCCTTGTTAAATGTGTGGAATAGCTAAAAAAAATCTTAAGAAAATTATAAAATCAAGCAATAAAAACAAAAAAATTATTCTTCACGTCCAGGATTACGTCCTGGATCATTGGATAGGAATCCAAAGATGAAGAGAGAAACAAAGAATATTACTACTGTATAAACGAAAAGTTTGAGAGTAAGCATTACACAACCTCCAAGATCATTTTTTGAAAAAGAAAAACGAGAAAAGACAATAGATCCTCCATTTTTATATCACATATCCTATTTTGACACCAAGAAAAGAATTCTAGAAATAGAAAAGAATGTTCAGAAATTCAAATGAAGTTGAAATTTGTAATCAGAGTCTTTGATTACCACAAATCACTTTCATACCCAAATTAGATATTGTAAGGGACCCGAAGCTAATAAGGTATTTCGCCGTAAAAAGGATTAAAATCAGGAAATAGGGCGTCTCGTGGCTATCCGAGAATTTCAATGTTTGAATCGAAGGTTCATACTGTCAGACTTATTTGATCTTATCAATTGTTATAATTTTTCTCGAATAAATATGAATTTTCTAGGATAGTATTAAAGATCTTATCGAAAACTTACAGCAGCTTGCCAAACAAAGGCTAAAAGAAAAAAGAACAGGGGTATGACTGGCATAACATCTACGATTGGATTCAAAAAAGCATAGGCTTCGGGCAATTTGGCCAAGAAAAGACTACTCGGATAAAGGGCAGAATTAAGACAGATCAAACTAAAGATATTAAGCATAACAGACATTTTTTTCGTCGAGATAATTGCATTTTGATTGAGTTATTGATATAAGGAAAAATGAAGTAAAGTAAGGTAGACAAAAAATCCTTCTTTTTCCGCTCAATCAAAAATCCTCCGATTCTCAAAGGAGAATAGAAGAAATCATACTTTCATACAATATCTTAATTGAATTATATGTAATGATCAATAAATTCCATTGAATTAATTCTAGAGATACACATGCCAAAATCCTAGCACGAATCTATAATAGATTCTATAAAGAATAAAGATTTTCTATAGTTGGACTGGAATTGACGAACACTTAATACCAATATTATTCTTTAATAGTATAAGTATCCAATAAAAATAGAAATGGGGCGTAGCCAAGCGGTAAGGCAACGGGTTTTGGTCCCGCTATTCGGAGGTTCGAATCCTTCCGTCCCAGAGCATATCCATTGTATTCTAATACTTCTTTTTTGTTCAACAAGGTTCTGTTTCAAGGTTTGGATAGACTTTTTTTATTCTTCGCGGAATCATATCTGACTTTTTCACAAACCAAACTAAATCGAGTTCAAATGACATGCAAAAGTAACTGAACCCTTTTGTGACCCATAGAAAATGGGGCATAGATCACAGTTGGAAAAAGATTACTTAACCTCAGGTTAAAAAAATATGAAAATACATATAAAACGAGGAAGTGCTTAGCCTATAGGTATGTATGGTTATCCTATTTCAGTGACAATAGTGTTTCCATTTTTGTGAAAACTAAATTGCATCCCTAAAATATGAAAATTTAAATATTTAACAATGATATTTCTTTTTATTGTTCGATCTATTTAGCTTATTTGCTTTGCATCATTGACAATTCCATTTGAAAAGAAAGAGAGATCTTGCTTTTTTATGATAATAAAAAGGAGTAAAACTTGACTCAAAGAATGATGTAGAAGTAGAAAACTTTTTCAACTATCAAGATTTGTAATGATTCCTTCTAGGTTGGGAAGTTGAAAATGGTCAGTCTATCTTATTGAGTCACTTGAAGAGGCAGAGTCAAATAGAATTTATTTATTTATTTTATTTGTGCGATTTCTGTTAGTTATGTTATTTCTATATTTGGATTTCTTAATATTTCTGTTAGATATTTTTTTGAGATAGAGATTTATAGAAAAATGTTATATTCAGACAAAAAAAGACGGCATTTTGCTAAAATTTATTCAGAAAAATCTTTATTATCTGTGTAGATATTCTCTATTAAATATAAATAACTATGTCTCTGTACCGACTGAACCAATGACTATTCATGATTCCATAATTGAATCAATTCCATACTGGTTCCAAATTAGAGGAATGTTATGGTAAAACTTCGTTTAAAACGATGTGGTAGAAAGCAACGTGCGACTTGAAGGACATGATCCGGTGTGGATTCTTATTGTTACATCCACCATTTTATATAGGAATGAAGGTGCTCTTGGCTCGACGTCGTTTGTTCTATTCTACTAGAACCCTTCTTTTTTTATTGGGTTCTAATGTAAATAGTTCATGATGGAGCTCGAGTAGAAAGTATTTATTAATTTCTCAGGGGCAACGATCTAGGGTTAATGCCAATTAATAAATTGGAACAACTTCGTAAGTATATCTTCGATATAGAAATCGAAAGGATTCCATTCCAACAAATTTTCAAAATTGTTGGAACGGCTAAAACTTTTTCGATCGACAGTGTATCGCGCATGAATCAACCTCGGTATGATTCTTTGATAGAAAGAAATCCCAAAAGGGGTATGTTGCTACCATTTTGAAAGGATTAAGAAGCACCGAAGTAATGTCTAAACCCAATGATTTAAAACAAAAATAAAGGATCCCAGAACAAGGAAACACCACTTCAATTGTCTCACGGATCCGAATAAAGAATCCAAATAAATTTTAAACGAGACAAAAACGGTGGGTTAAAGACCACTCAATAAAAAAATATCTTAAAAATCTTTAATATATTTGAGAATTATTATTATTATATTATTGAACTTGAGTTATGAGTACAAATGATTTTTTTTCAGCAACGCAGCTAAATAAAAATGACTATGAGTTAAATTGAAATTTGAAATTATATTATAGAATAATTCATTTTACAGATTTTCTATTTATTCTAATTCTAATTTTATCCATAGACAAAACATCATTTTTTCTCGAGCCGTACGAGGAGAAAACTTCCTATACGGTTCTAGGGGGGGGGGGTTCTTTTTCATCTACATCTATCCCGATGAGCCGTCTATCGAATCGTTGCAATTGATGTTCGATCCCGAAGAGAAGGAAGAGATCTTCAGAAAGTGGGTTTTTATGATCCGATCAAGAATCAAACTTATTTAAACGTTCCCGCTATTCTCTATTTCCTTGAAAAAGGTGCTCAACCTACAGGAACTGTTCAGGATATTTTAAAAAAGGCAGAGGTTTTGCCCTAATCAAATGAAATTCAATTAAATTAAGGAAATAAAAAATAAGGGTAGGATAATGATTTCTATATCATTTTGGATATCTTTTCTATACTATGTTTTTTTATTTCCTTCTTTTCTTCTTCTATTCGTATCTAGTTATCATTGTTTTTATAGAATCCTTTTTGATAGAATCTTTTTTGATAGAATCCTTTTCTAAGGAAACCCTTATTTGATTCATCCTCACAAAATAGAACTATTTTGGCATTACCTGCAATTGGATGGTTTTCATTCGACCTCTAATATCAAGTAAGAAACAAGGAATCGAAGTTCTTTATTCTATATGGATTCAATACACTCTTGATTGCATAAATACTTTTTCTACTTCTTCTTTGTTTATTCTCCATCTAAACTAAAATTTTTAGTATATATGTATATGCAGTGCCAATCCAACACAAGTCCCTTTTTTACTATTCTTTCAATTTAAGTTCTTGTTTTTTTTTTCCATCGTATTCCTTTCTTAACGTTTATATTGACAACATTGTATCGAACAAATATAATTCATCGTGATAAGCAGTTCTATTTATTTCCGTCCCATAGGTTTTCTTTTTTACCTGTTGATTCAAATGATGGGTTCGTTGGATTTGATACCCGGATTTTTGATTGAAAAAGTGTATAACATAGAAATAGGGGATGGTCTAGCATTTTTTACATTTCTTTATTTATTTTGATCGGGAATTTTTTTTCATCTAATTTAGTCATTTTTATGTTCCAAATAGATTAGAAATTTTTTTCTATTTTTTATTTCGTAGATTAATGCTTTGATTTAATAATTTTTTTTTATTCTGATTGTATCTACATACCCCTTTTTCTATTTGGGTTGCTAACTCAACGGTAGAGTACTCGGCTTTTAAGTGCGGCTAGGATCTTTTACACATTTAGATGAAGCGAGGGATTCGTCCATACCATCGGTAAAGTTTGGAAGACCACGACTGATCCTGAAAGGGAATGAATGGAAAAAATAGCATGTCGTATCAATTAAGAGTTTTGAGAATATTTTATTCTTTCCGGCTCGGTACAAAGCCTTCTTTAATTTATTGAAAGGTAGGAAACTAAAGTCAATTTCAAGTTGGGTCGAATTAATAAATGGATAGGGCCCCAAAGCTTCAATTCATTTCATTTTTTTTTAGGGAAAGAAAAAGCAACGAGCTTCCGTTCTTAATTTGAACGATTACCCGATCTAATTAGACGTTAAAAAAATATTAGTGCCCAATACGGGAAGGCTTTCTCCCAGGAATGTATTCCTGATTTTTTAATGAATCCTAAATATTATCATTCTCCATTTCATAATGGAAACGTATGTGTATAAGAAACAGTATATTGATAAAAAATTTCCAAAATCAAAAGAGCGATTAGGTTGAAAAAAGTAAAGGATTTCTAATCATCTTGTTATCCTATAATGAAAACGAACATAAATACTTAAATTTAAATGGAAAAAGAGAGGATAGAGAATCCGTTGATAAGTTTATCTGTATCCGAGGTATCTATTTGGTTTGTACTATAATACCTTGTTTTGACTGTATCGCACTATGTATCATTTATAATCCCAAAAATCCTCTACCTTTCATTTAAATAGAATTTCAAATGGAGAAATTCCAAAGCTATTTAGGGCTAGATAGATCTCAACAACACTCTTTCTTATATCCACTTATCTTTCAGGAGTATATTTATGTACTTGCTCATGATCATGGTTTAAATAGATCTATTTTGTTGGAAAATGTAGGTTATGACAATAAATTCAGCTTACTAATTGTGAAACGTTTAATCATTCGAATGTATCAACAGAATCATTTTATTCTTTCTGTTAATGATTCTAAACAATTGGGGCACAACAATAATTTTTATTCGCAAGTAATGTCAGAGGTTTCTTCAATTATTCTGGAAATTCCATTGTCTCTGCGATTAATATCTTCCCTAGAAAAGAAAAAGAAAGGGTTAGTTAAATTCGATAATTTACGATCAATTCATTCAATATTTTCTTTTTTAGAGGACAACTTTTCACATTTAAATTATGTATTAGATATACTAATACCTTACCCAGCCCATCTGGAAATCTTGGTTCAGGCTCTTCGCTATTGGATAAAAGATGCTTCCTCTTTGCATTTATTAAGATTCTTTCTCCATGAGTGTCATAATTGGGATAGTCTTATTACTTCAAATTCAAAGAAAGTTAGTTCTTCTTTTTCAAAAAGAAAAAACAGATTATTCTTCTTCC
>JARVZY010006093.1:17500-27449 GCA_030686995.1 Artemisia argyi
CCCGTATTGGGCACTAATATTTTTTTAACGTCTAATTAGATCGGGTAATCGTTCAAATTAAGAACGGAAGCTCGTTGCTTTTTCTTTCCCTAAAAAAAAATGAAATGAATTGAAGCTTTGGGGCCCTATCCATTTATTAATTCGACCCAACTTGAAATTGACTTTAGTTTCCTACCTTTCAATAAATTAAAGAAGGCTTTGTACCGAGCCGGAAAGAATAAAATATTCTCAAAACTCTTAATTGATACGACATGCTATTTTTTCCATTCATTCCCTTTCAGGATCAGTCGTGGTCTTCCAAACTTTACCGATGGTATGGACGAATCCCTCGCTTCATCTAAATGTGTAAAAGATCCTAGCCGCACTTAAAAGCCGAGTACTCTACCGTTGAGTTAGCAACCCAAATAGAAAAAGGGGTATGTAGATACAATCAGAATAAAAAAAAATTATTAAATCAAAGCATTAATCTACGAAATAAAAAATAGAAAAAAATTTCTAATCTATTTGGAACATAAAAATGACTAAATTAGATGAAAAAAAATTCCCGATCAAAATAAATAAAGAAATGTAAAAAATGCTAGACCATCCCCTATTTCTATGTTATACACTTTTTCAATCAAAAATCCGGGTATCAAATCCAACGAACCCATCATTTGAATCAACAGGTAAAAAAGAAAACCTATGGGACGGAAATAAATAGAACTGCTTATCACGATGAATTATATTTGTTCGATACAATGTTGTCAATATAAACGTTAAGAAAGGAATACGATGGAAAAAAAAAACAAGAACTTAAATTGAAAGAATAGTAAAAAAGGGACTTGTGTTGGATTGGCACTGCATATACATATATACTAAAAATTTTAGTTTAGATGGAGAATAAACAAAGAAGAAGTAGAAAAAGTATTTATGCAATCAAGAGTGTATTGAATCCATATAGAATAAAGAACTTCGATTCCTTGTTTCTTACTTGATATTAGAGGTCGAATGAAAACCATCCAATTGCAGGTAATGCCAAAATAGTTCTATTTTGTGAGGATGAATCAAATAAGGGTTTCCTTAGAAAAGGATTCTATCAAAAAAGATTCTATCAAAAAGGATTCTATAAAAACAATGATAACTAGATACGAATAGAAGAAGAAAAGAAGGAAATAAAAAAACATAGTATAGAAAAGATATCCAAAATGATATAGAAATCATTATCCTACCCTTATTTTTTATTTCCTTAATTTAATTGAATTTCATTTGATTAGGGCAAAACCTCTGCCTTTTTTAAAATATCCTGAACAGTTCCTGTAGGTTGAGCACCTTTTTCAAGGAAATAGAGAATAGCGGGAACGTTTAAATAAGTTTGATTCTTGATCGGATCATAAAAACCCACTTTCTGAAGATCTCTTCCTTCTCTTCGGGATCGAACATCAATTGCAACGATTCGATAGACGGCTCATCGGGATAGATGTAGATGAAAAAGAACCCCCCCCCCCTAGAACCGTATAGGAAGTTTTCTCCTCGTACGGCTCGAGAAAAAATGATGTTTTGTCTATGGATAAAATTAGAATTAGAATAAATAGAAAATCTGTAAAATGAATTATTCTATAATATAATTTCAAATTTCAATTTAACTCATAGTCATTTTTATTTAGCTGCGTTGCTGAAAAAAAATCATTTGTACTCATAACTCAAGTTCAATAATATAATAATAATAATTCTCAAATATATTAAAGATTTTTAAGATATTTTTTTATTGAGTGGTCTTTAACCCACCGTTTTTGTCTCGTTTAAAATTTATTTGGATTCTTTATTCGGATCCGTGAGACAATTGAAGTGGTGTTTCCTTGTTCTGGGATCCTTTATTTTTGTTTTAAATCATTGGGTTTAGACATTACTTCGGTGCTTCTTAATCCTTTCAAAATGGTAGCAACATACCCCTTTTGGGATTTCTTTCTATCAAAGAATCATACCGAGGTTGATTCATGCGCGATACACTGTCGATCGAAAAAGTTTTAGCCGTTCCAACAATTTTGAAAATTTGTTGGAATGGAATCCTTTCGATTTCTATATCGAAGATATACTTACGAAGTTGTTCCAATTTATTAATTGGCATTAACCCTAGATCGTTGCCCCTGAGAAATTAATAAATACTTTCTACTCGAGCTCCATCATGAACTATTTACATTAGAACCCAATAAAAAAAGAAGGGTTCTAGTAGAATAGAACAAACGACGTCGAGCCAAGAGCACCTTCATTCCTATATAAAATGGTGGATGTAACAATAAGAATCCACACCGGATCATGTCCTTCAAGTCGCACGTTGCTTTCTACCACATCGTTTTAAACGAAGTTTTACCATAACATTCCTCTAATTTGGAACCAGTATGGAATTGATTCAATTATGGAATCATGAATAGTCATTGGTTCAGTCGGTACAGAGACATAGTTATTTATATTTAATAGAGAATATCTACACAGATAATAAAGATTTTTCTGAATAAATTTTAGCAAAATGCCGTCTTTTTTTGTCTGAATATAACATTTTTCTATAAATCTCTATCTCAAAAAAATATCTAACAGAAATATTAAGAAATCCAAATATAGAAATAACATAACTAACAGAAATCGCACAAATAAAATAAATAAATAAATTCTATTTGACTCTGCCTCTTCAAGTGACTCAATAAGATAGACTGACCATTTTCAACTTCCCAACCTAGAAGGAATCATTACAAATCTTGATAGTTGAAAAAGTTTTCTACTTCTACATCATTCTTTGAGTCAAGTTTTACTCCTTTTTATTATCATAAAAAAGCAAGATCTCTCTTTCTTTTCAAATGGAATTGTCAATGATGCAAAGCAAATAAGCTAAATAGATCGAACAATAAAAAGAAATATCATTGTTAAATATTTAAATTTTCATATTTTAGGGATGCAATTTAGTTTTCACAAAAATGGAAACACTATTGTCACTGAAATAGGATAACCATACATACCTATAGGCTAAGCACTTCCTCGTTTTATATGTATTTTCATATTTTTTTAACCTGAGGTTAAGTAATCTTTTTCCAACTGTGATCTATGCCCCATTTTCTATGGGTCACAAAAGGGTTCAGTTACTTTTGCATGTCATTTGAACTCGATTTAGTTTGGTTTGTGAAAAAGTCAGATATGATTCCGCGAAGAATAAAAAAAGTCTATCCAAACCTTGAAACAGAACCTTGTTGAACAAAAAAGAAGTATTAGAATACAATGGATATGCTCTGGGACGGAAGGATTCGAACCTCCGAATAGCGGGACCAAAACCCGTTGCCTTACCGCTTGGCTACGCCCCATTTCTATTTTTATTGGATACTTATACTATTAAAGAATAATATTGGTATTAAGTGTTCGTCAATTCCAGTCCAACTATAGAAAATCTTTATTCTTTATAGAATCTATTATAGATTCGTGCTAGGATTTTGGCATGTGTATCTCTAGAATTAATTCAATGGAATTTATTGATCATTACATATAATTCAATTAAGATATTGTATGAAAGTATGATTTCTTCTATTCTCCTTTGAGAATCGGAGGATTTTTGATTGAGCGGAAAAAGAAGGATTTTTTGTCTACCTTACTTTACTTCATTTTTCCTTATATCAATAACTCAATCAAAATGCAATTATCTCGACGAAAAAAATGTCTGTTATGCTTAATATCTTTAGTTTGATCTGTCTTAATTCTGCCCTTTATCCGAGTAGTCTTTTCTTGGCCAAATTGCCCGAAGCCTATGCTTTTTTGAATCCAATCGTAGATGTTATGCCAGTCATACCCCTGTTCTTTTTTCTTTTAGCCTTTGTTTGGCAAGCTGCTGTAAGTTTTCGATAAGATCTTTAATACTATCCTAGAAAATTCATATTTATTCGAGAAAAATTATAACAATTGATAAGATCAAATAAGTCTGACAGTATGAACCTTCGATTCAAACATTGAAATTCTCGGATAGCCACGAGACGCCCTATTTCCTGATTTTAATCCTTTTTACGGCGAAATACCTTATTAGCTTCGGGTCCCTTACAATATCTAATTTGGGTATGAAAGTGATTTGTGGTAATCAAAGACTCTGATTACAAATTTCAACTTCATTTGAATTTCTGAACATTCTTTTCTATTTCTAGAATTCTTTTCTTGGTGTCAAAATAGGATATGTGATATAAAAATGGAGGATCTATTGTCTTTTCTCGTTTTTCTTTTTCAAAAAATGATCTTGGAGGTTGTGTAATGCTTACTCTCAAACTTTTCGTTTATACAGTAGTAATATTCTTTGTTTCTCTCTTCATCTTTGGATTCCTATCCAATGATCCAGGACGTAATCCTGGACGTGAAGAATAATTTTTTTGTTTTTATTGCTTGATTTTATAATTTTCTTAAGATTTTTTTTAGCTATTCCACACATTTAACAAGGAAAAAATAAAAAGGGGTTTGCAAAATTTGAAAGAAAAAATGGAAACTCATCAACGGAAACGGAAAGAGAGGGATTCGAACCCTCGGTACGAATAACTCGTACAACGGATTAGCAATCCGCCGCTTTCGTCCACTCAGCCATCTCTCCCAATTGAAAAAGATAATTACTATGTTACATTACACATCAAGTAAGGATTAAAGAAAGTATTTCTTTCACATTCTTTATCGTTATTATATAATTAGCAATTCAATTTAGATGCTCGAAAGATCCAAATAGAAAGATAAATAAAGAACACCTTCTTTCTTTTATTTTGTTCGAAGTGCCTTTTGGGCCTGGCCCGGTCAATACCCAGCCAGGCCTTTTTTTGTTCCAACGAATTCCCTTTATTTATAGGCAACATACTATAATATAAATAGCCAATTTGGTATCTGTATAAGAATATCCGTTCTGGGGTTTACATATACCTATAATTTTTGTTATAATGGAAATTGAGAAGGATTTTTGATTAAAAAAATAAATTAAGTATGTATCAAAAAATTTTTGCTTATTCTTATGTCATTAGGCAAACCAAAATTGATATTCAAATCCAAGAATAATTCACGAATTGTCAGTCAATAAATAGTTAATGGTTCCCATAAATTTAGGCTTTTTGAGTGAAAATATACATTTGATTTTTCAATATAAAAGTGAGTGGAAGTTTGTGTGTTTTGAGATACTATACAATCAATCGAAGGGGCAGATCAAATACAATCAAAAGGGGAAAAACGGTTTCTTTTCTAATTTTTTCTAAATTTAGAAAAAAGGATTAAAAAGGGATGCAAGTACAATAAACTCAAGTTTACTAATACAACTCAAAAAGGGAAATTTTTATCCTATTGTGTATCGTTTTGGCGGCATGGCCGAGTGGTAAGGCGGGGGACTGCAAATCCTTTTTCCCCAGTTCAAATCCGGGTGCCGCCTCATCAACAAACGAATCGAAATCTCTTGTTCTGTTCCGCTATTTTTTTATGTTCTGGGGATTTTGTAAAAGATTGGAAATCTTTGAATCTAAAATTCAAAGAAAGATTATAATGGTCGAAGCAAGACTTCCAGATTCTCTTCTACTGCTAATGTAATGTCTATTGATTGGGTCTTGAATTACATTGGATAACCGGCCGAGAATTCCACTACTAGTTGGGAAAGTACTTTCTATACTGTAATCTACATATATAGACTCGCGAGAATCTCTGAGTGTTCAGGCATTCAATCACTATTAGATTGAGATTGGATAGATAATTTACCTTTTATAGAAAATAAAAAAAAAAGCCCAAAACAATTTTTACCCCTCGTCAAGAGTATAATATACTATATCCCAACTCCTTCAGAGAGACAATCGGGAAAGGGTACGGATTATAAATCATATAGGAATTTTTAAAATCCATTTATTTGATTGATTCATCAATAGTGTTCGCCCAGAATCCCTTTTTGACTCTGGACCATTCATTCTACTATTATTAGTGAGCAATAATGGAATAATTCTATCATAGAGATAAGGGACATAATTCACATGGATATAGTAAGTCTCGCTTGGGCTGCTTTAATGGTAGTCTTTACTTTTTCCCTTTCACTCGTAGTATGGGGAAGAAGTGGACTTTAGAAGCACTCCTAATTTAGTTGAGAAATGAAAAGGTATCAATTGTTTTATAGATCGTTCTGCAACGCATTCTTTATTTAAATTGAAATAATTTTCAAATAAAAATATCTTCATTTCGAAATTCCATTAGATTCTAGTGGAGAAATGTATTCTATAACAGTAAAACAATTATTTCAGATTCATTGGAAGTTTTCAGATTCATTGGAATATAAATATATATATATATATAAATGTATGAAAGAAAAGATTGGGTCCTACGTCAATTCCAAATATGGATTAATAACTACATATATTGAATTGAAGATTGAAGATAGAAGCTAATATAGCATACCCTTTTTATTAGAAAGTCAAGTACAACTTTATACACTACTATAACACTAATAGAGAGTATGGTAAGTAATAAAGCAATTTCTTACTTACCATACTCTCGGATCTCATAGAATATCGCCGATTATAGCCCCTTGATTTCAGCAAAAATAGAATACTTTTCTTTTGATTTCTTCAAAGAATTCAGAAGTCGAGTTTCATTTAAAGTAATTAATTAATTATTTTGACTTACTGTTTTTACGTAAATTATAAGTAGAAAAGCAGTAGGAACTAAAATGAACAGTGCAGTAGCAATAAATGCAAGAATATTTACTTCCATAATCTCATCGTTTTTTTTTATTTCACAATACAATAACTCGGGATTTAATCCCATAGAGATGATAAATCTTTCACCTGTCAATTCAATGAATGCATTACCTATCGATGATATTGAATCGGATCAATATCATGAATAACAATATCTGAGCTATTAAATTAATTAGTCGTGGAGAATTAATAGTATATAACATATGAAGATCTTTTATCCATACCGAATCCAAGATAGGATTCCCGGACCAATCAAAAATTCCTTTATTTATCCTTCTTTTCTGTTCTTTCTTTTCTATAACCTACCTTAGGTCTTCCTTCTAGAACCATCAAATGAAGTATAATCTAACCCGTCCGTTTCCATTAACTACAAAACCCCACCAACAAACAATACAAGCGAAGTGGAAAAAGACAGGAATTAGGTTTTAAATTTTAGTGATCCTCTTTTCTTTGGAAGACAAAACAAAGAAGTATGAGAAAGACGAGTCGCGGCCGAAAAGATGAAATATTCTGTCAACTTCACTATTTTAGTTATTTTCATTTTATTTTAGGGTGTGTTCTTTCTTCGAGAGAATCCTGAAAAAAAAAAAATAGAGGGAAACCCCTTCGGAATTCAATTATTCTCTCTGTCCCTTCATTTCACAGAAAATGGAGAGGCGAATTGATGTACTTATTGGATCCGTCGGGACTGACGGGGCTCGAACCCGTAACATCCGCCTTGACAGGGCGGTGCTCTAGCCTATTGAACTACAATCCCAGGGAAATAAGAAGAGATCTAGCAGAAAATTTAGATTCTTTTTTTTATTCTCTTGTCTTGTATCAGGTATTTCTTAAGAACAAGAGGGTTATACCATCTGATAGTAGATTGGCGAATTGTTGGGCCGAGCTGGATTTGAACCAGCGTAGACATATTGCCAACGAATTTACAGTCCGTCCCCATTAACCACTCGGGCATCGACCCAACGCCTAATTCATTTTAGACGTTCCATAATCAACTTCCTTTCGTCTCCCAAGTAGACTTGACAAATACATATCACTTGAAATCAAATATAACATTTGATATAAAATAGAAAGTCTCTTCTGAGTAGACTAATAGAAGGACTTGACAAATACGGATCACTTGATAGAAAATCCCACTCCTATAGTCTTTAGTCTTGGTATACCCCCAGAGGGACTTGAACCCTCGTTTTCTCCGTGAAAGAGAGAGGTCGTAACCACTGGACCATAGGGGCCTATGCCACCTTCATTCATAAATCAACTAGAAATAGGTAATAAGACAAATACCATAGGTAACTAAGGCCACCTTAACTTAATATAACTCAGGCCTGGAGCCGCCTTTAGGATTTAGGTGATGCATAGTATATAAATAAAAGGGAAAAACTCGTTAACTATTCTGAGGATTAATGGTAATCAAACTTTACCATTAAACTATACAATCTTGAAACTTGATTTCATTGGTCTTTCTCGTCTTTATCTTTCTGATTCCCAAAGGGTTATGCGTTGGATCCAAGATCCTTCACTCCGCAGTAGATTCAAGGTGGTTTACCAAACTATGATTTGTTCGGTCAAATTATATTGAGCCCTAAGTCATACTGTCAATTAACGACACGACAGGACAGGACAAGAGGGCAATAAAAGAAGAGAGAAGACGGAGATCTAGATTAGCTATACCCGCGTTAATAATAATATAAGTTAATAAATACAACATTCATACAGTTTTCTGGTATTCAATATTGAAGTAGATTAGAATATCTATGCCGTTATTATACATTATAATATAATTAATAAGTTTTGATATTATCAATCCCAAAGCATTGTAAGCCTAAGTGGGAGAATTGGGTTTCTAGGACTGTTTTATCAATTCTGTTTCGGTTGCATCTCTTAAAAATGACAATTAATTCAAGTTCAGTATAAATTTTTATTCCACCTATTTCATAGATTCCAGTCAAAGATTCATAGAATCCAAATTCCATCATTGCTAGATTTGATTTTGATGGATAATGCGCCAGCAAAAATGGTATTTTTTTTTTTTTTTTTAGAGAATTCGATATGGATGAATATAAATAACTGACAATTTCAAAATAATCCGGGATAGACGCAATGTCCACAATACCTGGATTTAATCAGATACAATTTGAAGGATTTTGTAGGTTCATTGATCAGGGTTTGACAGAAGAACTTTCTAAGTTTCCTAAAATTGAAGATACAAATCAAGAAATTGACTTTGAATTATTTTTGGAAAGATATCAATTGGTAGAACCCCTGATAAAGGAAAGAGATGCTGTGTATGAATCACTCACATATTCTTCTGAATTATATGTATCCGCTAGACTCATTTGGAAAAACGATAGGCGTAGGTATATCCAAGAACAAACAATTTTGATAGGAAAGATACCTCTAATGACTTCTCTGGGAGCGTTTATAGTAAATGGAATTTATAGAATTGTAATCAATCAAATATTGCAAAGTCCCGGTATTTATTACCAGTCAGAATTGAATGATAACGGAATTTCGGTCTATACCGGCACTATAATATCAGATTGGGGAGGAAGATTAGAATTAGAGATTGATAGAAAAGCAAGGATATGGGTTCGTGTGAGTAGGCAACAAAAACTATCTATTCTAGTTCTATTATCAGCTATGGGGTTGAATATACGAGAAATTCTAGAAAATGTTTGCTATCCTGAACTATTTTTGTCTTTTCTGAATGATAAAAAAAAAATAGGTTCAAAAGAAAATGCTATTTTGGAGTTTTATCAACAATTTGCTTGTGTAGAGGGAGATCCGGTATTTTCTGAATCCTTATCTAAGGATTTACAAAAAAAATTCTTTCAACAAAGATGTGAATTGGGAGGGATTGGTCGACGAAATATGAATCGGAGACTGAACCTTGATATACCCCAGAACAATACATTTTTGTTACCGCGAGATATATTGGCAGCCGCGGATCGTTTGATTCGAATAAAATTTGGAATGGGTACACTTGACGATATGAATCATTTGCAAAATAAGCGTATTCGTTCTGTAGCAGATCTTTTACAAGAGCAATTTGGATTGGCCTTAGTTCGTTTAGAAAATATGGCTCGAGGAAATATATATGCAGCACTTAAGCATAACTGGACACCAACTCCTCAGAACTTGGTAAATTCAACTCCATTAACAGATACTTATAAAGTTTTTTTCCGTTTACACCCATTATCTCAAGTTTTGGATCGAACTAATCCGTTGACACAAATAGTTCATGG
>JARVZY010000657.1:0-25466 GCA_030686995.1 Artemisia argyi
AGGGTTCAAAATGTTTTAAAGGTCCAACATTATAAAGTGTAAAACACTTTATACTCATTTTATACCTAGTGCTGTTAGAAATTTAAATAACTTGTCTATGTTTAGGAAATCACTATTTGCAAACCGTAAGTCCACAAGTCTCGCTCTTTATATCCCCGGAAAGGTCTACTTCTGTACTAATGATATTTGTGGGTCCCACTTGGCCAAAAATTATACAACCTTAGTAAAACAGTCCATTTACCCAAACAATCAATCCATTCAGCTTTCAAATTTTCAATGGTCTCACGAAAAGTGCGATATCTAGAGTTTTACTAACCCTATTTGTTCCCCGTTTTCGGCCACATTTAAGTTAAGATGTCCTCTAAAACTTTTATTCTTTGAATAACAGAGGGTTATTCACAAAAAAAATGACTTTTGCCCGTTTCAAATCTGTTACTCAGAACTGGACATGTTTTACAAAAATGTTTCAAGTTTAATCATCGTAATGAGTTATTTAATGAAATACCCGTCAAAACGACCAAAAGTCATAGACCTACAACCCCATATTTTTAGTTTAGTCTCAATGTTTACTGATTAAATCAGTTTATTCCGTTTTTACCCCTGAATCAGATTCACAGTTGCATGTCTAGTCCTTTAGTGTTTTTATTGTGATCCAACCTATGTACCAAGCCTAACCAAGCATAATAACTTATACCATACTCATTTACATCAATATATAATAAATTTACAGAGGTGAAAATAAAAATAAAATGAAAAGCTAGTGAGGAGTTTCCTTACAAAAGTGATGAACAAGAAAGATTACAACAACAAGAATACTAGACCTAGTTTAACCCATAACTCTTGCACCCTTTTCTTTCAATCTTTTACCCAATACTTATGCCCTTGATTTACCCTTGAAAATATCTTGAAATTACAGCCCCTAAACCATCTTGATCAACACTTGAAACAAATTCCCAAAGAAACCAAGAAGATGAGATTTTTGATGATGTTTTGAGTGGAATAAACCATGAACAAGACTAGGGATTCAAGACCTAAAATCTATGATCAATAATTTAGTGAAAATTTAGATGAAATTGGTGATTGAAATCTGTTTTGGGTCGTTCATATCAAGAAAAATGGATGAGAGAGTTTATTTTGATGGTTTTGCATGTTACAAATGAAAACAATGGTTCAATGTAGATGGTTTTGATGGTTTTAGGAACAAGTGGAGTACACATGGAGTTACCAAGCCCTTTTGGTGTCTTAGTGCGCAAAAACCTGAAATCTCTATAGGTGAGTGGGGTTTATTAGGTTTAATTTGAGTATTGAGTGTTATAGATGTAGTTTTGATCCCCGGTAGTTAAAACGCGGAGTTTTTAAGACGCGCAATGTAAAACCGGGTAGTAATAATTTATAAAACTTTCAAATATATTACAACTTGTTTTCACAATGTATTTTAGTAATTTAGATGAGTGGTAAATCCTTTGGAGGGTTTAAACATTGTTAAAACCGAAACCGTGAGTTAAAAACGCGTTTGGTGAAACCGGTTCTTGATAAAAGTGATTTAAACTATAAAAATGAAACGATAAGTATAAAACTCACTTGTAATCATGAAAATAGGTTAAAATGCATAAAATATATAAAATCATCATAGTCTAGGGTTGGTTCACGTTGTTAAAATCATAAAACATAAATTTAAATCGCGTAAAACGTAAAAGGTGCAAGATTTATGTAAAATTAGAAAAAGTTAATTATGACTTTTTAAAATAGGATTGTAAGGAAACAATAGTGCATAGAAAGTGTAGAGTAGACATAGTATAGTCGTGGTTGAATGAATTGAACGTGTCATGACGTACGCGGATAACTTCTGATGAAGTTAATAAAAAAAAATAGTTAAATAATAAAAATACTAAAATTAGTTACATGAAATTTTACGAAATGTCACAGCACGTACCCCTTAAGAGAGCGACGTCCCGGCGCTCAATTCTTCTTAATCATTTTTTGTCGTTTTAAAGATTTTTAGGATGGAAGCATGTATAAAAACTATGTTGAAATTCGGGTTTATGGTTGTGATTGTAGAATGTCTATTTTCAAAATTTTAAGAATCATTAGTTGAAACGAAGTTTAAATCAGTCATATCCTGAAGACGTGATTAAAATATGATGTATAAAAAGTGTAATTTGAAATATAGGGCATGGTGTCATTATAAATATTGGTTATGATTTTTACAAAAGAGGGTGGTTAGAACCAACTCTTTAACTTAAAAATGTTATTTTAGTAATTTAATCACTTGTGAAATCTTTGTAAAATTTTTATAAAGATGTATAAAAATTTTATAGAAGCCCATGGAGGTGCTTAATGCATTTTGTGCTCGGGATTTTGACAAAGTAAAAAGGTAGCAACGAAGATAGAACAAGTGATATAAATCACCTAATGTCTAAGCAATGGTACGAGGGAACGAATAGAATGTCATGAGGGTCCTTAAAGGAAAGGTTGAATAAAAGTGTTGGTGATAAGACAATAGGAGACAAGGAATTTATCAAGTCGTCAATTCGTGTAAGCGGATAATAGTACATTACTATTAGCTTATCAAGCTCGCGGCGGTTGATACAAAATCGGAAAAATCCACATAACAAATTACGAGTCGTGAGTAGTTCATAGCCCAAAGAATGATTCGTACACACGCTATGGTGGATACACATAAGCCCACTTATTCATAACTCGTCATTTACATAAAGAGGCGTCCCAATCCATGTAAGTGAAAATTTATGAATTTATGGTTCGGCGGTTTATAATTTCCTTATTCAAATGAAGAAGCGTCCTAACTCATTTCAATAAGACGATTATAAATCATCCTACTTAAGTATGTCCGTCACTAAAAAAACTACACAACAAGATTAAGTGCTATAATAAATAAAAGGATATCTAATTAACGACATGATTCATCAAAATCATGAGAAGTAACGAGAATAATAATATGACATTAGTCAATCGCATTCGCAAAGGTAAGTGCCAAAGGATAGCATGATCCGGGATGACAAGTTAAGGTCGTACTCCCATCAATTGGAAGATTTCAAAACAATGGATAATGAAAACAGCATACGCGGTTCAAAGGCATAAGAAGAATGTTCACACTCAGAGTTGAATAATAAAATAGCTAGTGGAATTGACAAAGTACACCGAATGTTAATATCATCAAAAGGAAATAAATTAAAGTAGCGAAAATGTTTCAGAGATCACCATATCGTTCATAAGAGGTTAAAGTAAACGAGTAATTTAGTTTATAGATGATGGTAAAGTAGTTTGTAAAAGAGTGGAAAGCATTGTATTAAAATTTTAGCGAAAATGGTTTAAAAGATGGTAGTAAACTAGTTTTACAAGGTAATTTACCAAATAATTTGTAAAGGGGTAACAAAATAGTAAATTCTGAACTAGTCAGAGCTAAAATAGTGGTGCATCATGTTATTAGTTTGTAAGGTAGCAGTGGGGTAATTTATTGACATGGTGCTATAGAGACTGAGTGTAAAGAGTCGGATAAAACGTTTATAATAAATATCCTTATACAAATAAAAAGTAACGCTCTTGTAAATAGGTATAAATAGTCAAGAGAAAATCAAGTGTATATAGATAGTCTTCTATATAATTTGTATCAATTTGAAAAAAAAGTGCAGAAATGCTCAGGAAACATAAGTTTACGGGGAGTAAAGAAATCAAGAGGAATTGATAAATTGTAACGAGTTTCGCCGTTAGCTGTAATGATAGTATATAAGGTTATGAAAGAGTTTATAAACCATTGTAATCACCTACAATGTCTGACAAATAAAAGAAACCATTGTGCAACTCACAATGTTAATGAAGTAAATGAGACCATTGTGTAACCCACAATGTCTTAAAAAAAAAATTCATTGATCACAAGAATGTAAGAGTAGGCATGAGAGAGCAACATCATGACTAGGGGATATATTCATTAGTCATATAATAGAAGTATTGATGCAAAATAGAGCATATAAGTTACCTGGGAGCAAGCGTGCGCGGATATCGAACAATGGTGAAAGACTTAAAAAAAAATTTGAAAATCAGTTATAGTTTAGGTTTTGAAAACGACCTAATTCGCTATAACTAATGCTCTGGTACCATTCTATGACACCCCGAAAATTTACAACGCAGCGGAATACCAATTTAGGTGTCACTTCATAGTTCATAAAAACAAGTTACATAAAACGACCTTAAAAGAGACGTTTAATAAAATGTCACATTCGATTTGATAAATCAGAGTACAAAGGTCCCAACAATTTTTATTCAAAACTTTAAGTTTCAAGAGTTCAAACATGACTCATTTGCATATTTAAATAATAATAATAATAATCGAATGTGAAGAAAACAAGTCCTTCAATATTTGATATCCACGCGACTTCGATTGCTCCCAATGCTCAGCTAACAAAATAATACCTGAGAAAATACATGCTAAAAAGTCAACATAAAGTTGAGTGAATTCATAGAGTTTAATAAGTAATCAGTTGAATACAAGCATTATTTATCAATAGACATATAACAAATACATGTCGGGTAATCAGATTATAGTATTGAGATTTATGAAACCGAAACCTTAACCATGATTTTGTGCCCCGAGGTAAAAATTGCCAGTTTACCCCAAACTCTCAAGATTATGTGACCGTACCCAGTCAAAGCCAGCCAAGCCTAATATGCATATCCATAATAATAGCGTTTCCCTACGGAATTAACGGTTTCATGGTGGGGACTTAATTGGCAAGAAGCATTCAATCACTATAATCATATAATCGGGTCCAGCATACGAAAAACTACTTGTATTCAGTTTGTAAAAACTAGCATGTATCCCCCTCGCGAGGTTTATAAAATGTTTAAATAAGTAAAAGGCGAGGCTATGAACTCACCGAGAGCAAAGGAAGTAATGAACAAGCAAGTGACGGAATAGCCGCAAAAGCTCTACGATGAACCTAAATAATATACGTTGTCTTAGTTTATGAAAATAGATATCGATGTACTTTTGGTAATATACAGATTATGATCTTACTTAAGCTTGGTACAATATTCCTAGATACATCACAGGGTTTTAGTTAATTACTTACAATTTATTCAAAAATGTACCCTTGCATTTATATAAGTATGAAACTTACATTTGACCCCAAGTTCAATTATGATGTAAAAGTTCAAATTAATTCTAAGGTTCAAATTTAGTCCATGGGTCAAGTTTTTGGTCAAAAAGGTTCTTTTTAGGCCTCAGGGTTCAAAATATATTAGAGGGTTCAAAATGTTTTAAAGGTCCAACATTATAAAGTGTAAAACACTTTATACTCATTTTATACCTAGTGCTGTTAGAAATTTAAATAACTTGTCTATGTTTAGGAAATCACTATTTGCAAACCGTAAGTCCACAAGTCTCGCTCTTTATATCCCCGAAAAGGTCTACTTCTGTACTAATGAGATTTGTGGGTCCCACTTGGCCAAAAATTACACAACCTTAGTAAAACAGTCCATTTACCTAAACAATCAATCCATTCAGCTTTCAAATTTTCAATGGTCTCACGAAAAGTGCGATATCTAGAGTTTTACTAACCCTATTTGTTCCCTGTTTTCGGCCACGTTTAAGTTAAGATGTCCTCTAAAACTTTTATTCTTTGAGTAACAGAGGGTTATTCACAAAAAAATGACTTTTGCCCGTTTCAAATCTGTTACTCAGAACTGGACATGTTTTACAAAAAATGTTTCTAGTTTAATCATCGTAATGAGTTATTTAATGAAATACCCGTCAAAACGACCAAAAGACATAGACCTACAACCCCATATTTTTAGTTTAGTCTCAATGTTTACTGATTAAATCATTTTATTCCATTTTTACCCCTGAATCAGATTCACAGTTGCATGTCTAGTCCTTTAGTGTTTTTATTATGATCCAACCTATGTACCAAGCCTAACCAAGCATAATAACTTATACCATACTCATTTACATCAATATATAATAAATTTACAGAGGTGAAAATAAAAATAAAATGAAAAGCTAGTGAGGAGTTTCCTTACAAAAGTGATGAACAAGAAAGATTAAAACAACAAGAATACTAGACCTAGTTTAACCCATAACTCTTGCACCCTTTTCTTTCAATCTTTTACCCAATACTTATGCCCTTGATTTACCCTTGAAAATATCTTGAAATTACAGCCCCTAAACCATCTTGATCAACACTTGAAACAACTTCCCAAAGAAACCAAGAAGATGAGATTTTTGATGATGTTTTGAGTGGAATAAACCATGAACAAGACTAGGGGGATTCAAGACCTAAAATCTATGATCAATAATTTAGTGAAAATTTAGATGAAATTGGTGATTAAAATCTGTTTTGGGTCGTTCATATCAAGAAAAATGGATGAGAGAGTTTATTTTGATGGTTTTGCATGTTACAAATGAAAACAATGGTTCAATGTAGATGGTTTTGATGGTTTTAGGAACAAGTGGAGTACACATGGAGTTACCAAGCCCTTTTGGTGTCTTAGTGCTCAAAAACCTGAAATCTCTATAGGTGAGTGGGGTTTATTAGGTTTAATTTGAGTATTGAGTGTTATAGATGTAGTTTTGATCCCCGGTAGTTAAAACGTGGAGTTTTTAAGACACGCAATGTAAAACCGGGTAGTAATAATTTATAAAACTTTCAAATATATTACAACTTGTTTTCACAATGTATTTTAGTAATTTAGATGAGTGGTAAATCCTTTGGAGGGTTTAAACATTGTTAAAACCGAAACCGTGAGTTAAAAACGCGTTTGGTGAAACCGGTTCTTGATAAAAGTGATTTAAACTATAAAAATGAAACGATAAGTATAAAACTCACTTGTAATCATGAAAATAGGTTAAAATGCATAAAATATATAAAATCATCATAGTCTAGGGTTGGTTCACGTTGTTAAAATCATAAAACATAAATTTAAATCGCGTAAAACGTAAAAGGTGCAAGATTTATGTAAAATTAGAAAAAGTTAATTATGACTTTTTAAAATAGGATTGTAAGGAAACAATAGTGCATAGAAAGTGTAGAGTAGACATAGTATAGTCGTGGTTGAATGAATTGAACGTGTCATGACGTACGCGGATAACTTCCGATGAAGTTAATAAAAAAAATAGTTAAATAATAAAAATACTAAAATTAGTTACATGAAATTTTACGAAATGTCACATGGAAAGTCACGAGATATGAAACTATGGAATCTCGATGTTGTGTTACTTGAACTTATAAGTAACCTATGATTTTCTCAACTTATAATCTTAATTGTCTAAACCTTTTCTTCTTAATGACAATTAGATTATGCCAATCTTCTCTTAATCCCATTTATACAAAAGACAAAACCAATCATATCATATCCAAATCAATCTTCCCTTACACACTACATCCTAAACATCCATTCCCTTACAACACGTCCCAACCCTTCATATTTAACACATGCCAATTGTTGAAAACCCTAATATGGCTCATCTCATCTTAGCCATTGATTTCAAATTACAACACATCACAACCATCCATCCCTCTTCCCTATATCACCACATGGTTTTGATCCTCACCATTGAATTCAAACTAAACTCATCTCAACCATCTATCCAATCTCCACCACATGGGTTTGATCCTAGCCATTGAATTCAAACCAAAACCATCTCAACCCTCAATTTCTCCTTTCCCCCCAAGCAAAGCATATTCCTTGGAATATCCTTTCTTAACCCTAACCTAAGCATGTGTGATCCTAGCCATCCATTTCAAATGAGATCATCTCATCCATCCATATTCCCCACATGCAAAATTATTTGAAAATCAAGGGAGGCTCCCTTTGATCCTAGCAATCAAATTCAAACCATTTTATCTCAACCCTCCATCTCATTCTTTCCTCCCAAGCATTGGAATATTTCTTGGCATATTCTTTCTCTATTTTCTATGCCATGTGAGGTTATACACTTCTACCCCTTCCAAATTACCCTATCTACACTTTAAACCCTTGGTAATTTGGTTTTTCTTTAAACACTTCACAAGACATTTTCCAAATTGGCTATTTGAGTTGGCAAACCTTAGAATGATTAATGTTAAAGTTCTGTATGAAGTGCAATTGAGGGTTTAGCAAGGATAGGTATTTATAAGATCCAAACACCCAACACTTAGGAAACATTTACAGACGCCTGGCGTGCTACCCGCGCGTTGACGCGCGGGTGACGCACAGGCCTCAGTAAAAAATCCTAAGTTTGGGTTCTTGGCCTATAAATACCACCCTTGCCTCTTGTATTCCTCACCTCTTGTCATTATTCTTTCTCTCTAGATTCTTTCTCTCTAAACACTCTCAAATCTCTCAATCTCTCTATCTCTAATCTTGTGTTCTTGATTTTCACACTAACATCTTTGGAAGAACACATATCTTTGCAAGGGAAGAATCACAAGAACCTAATACACTCTTGTAATTGTGTCGAGGGTCTTCTTTCTTATACCCTTTCTATTATAATTGAGTCTCTAGGTTAGGTTAGGATTGATTGAACATTCATTCATTCATTCAATTGTTTGTAAGGGAAGTCTTGTGTCTTGGTGACCAAGCCTAGATCATTGGGGATCTAGTTGGGGTTTGATACTTCCGGGTGGAAGTCTTGGTAGTGATCTTTGTGATCCTTAGGTGAAGTCGAATCGCGAGATTCCTTTGGGTGGTTTCCGAGGGCGGAATACCGTTGGTGAGTAACTCCTTCTTTGTGAGCATCGATATTGGTGAATATCGGTTGAGTGAATTGTAACGGTTTGTAGTCCACCGCAAGGATTATACTAGTGAATAGTATCGGAGTCTCAGATTCGCAACTGGACGTACGGATGTTATAAACCCCCCATCCCGAACCAGTATATATCGTTGTGTTCTTTACTTGCTTTCTATACTTTGGTTGTGGTAGTGGTTGTTGGATTGATTATACAACCACTTGGTTTTCTTTTTGGCTTAAAGTTTTTAAACATCTAAAAAGCCGAAGAAACCGTATTCACCTCCCCCCTCTACGGTTCTACAACTGGTATCAGAGCGGTATACTCAAGTTTTTGAGAGTTAAAGCCTTCCTGTGAAGTTGTTTTAAGTCAAAAACTTCTTTCCCAAAAATCCAAAATCCTAACTAAGATTTTTGGTAAAGTAGAGTATAGATCCATGGCTCAAGAGAACTATAGAGAGGGGCATTCTATGGAAAGACCACCTTTGTTTGAATACGAAAAATTCCGTTTTTGGAAAATCCTGTTTGAGACCTATGTTAGGTCTAAGGATTATGGCTTGTGGTACATTTTCCAAATTGGTGATTTTGATGATAAGGAAAAGAAGATGGCCGACAAGAATGTTCGAGCCAAAGTGATGATATATGATGCCCTACCTCAAAAGGAGCTTGAGAGGGTGTGCATGTACAAGACTTGCAAAGGAGATTTGGGACTTACTTCTTCTTGTTCATCATGATACTACACAAGTCAAGGCCAACAAGATAGACTCTCTCATTCAACAATATGAAGAGTTTTCTATCTCAAATGATGAAACTATTGATATTAGTCTAATGAGATTCAACGCTATCACTACAAGCTTGAACTCATTAGATCCAAGTTATTGTAGCAAAAATCATATTGAAAAATTTGTTCATGCAACTTCCAAAAATTGGCAACTTGAAGAAGCAAAGATTGAAGAAACAAGGAGTTTGGGACAATTATCTTTTAAAAAGATAATTGATGGTCTTCATACTTATGAAGAATTTCTAGATAATATTAGAGCCATCACCAATGAAGAGATCGATTCACTAGTTTCTAAAGACGAAGTTATAGAAGAAAAAGGGGTCATTACATCAACAATGCAACCTAGACAAAATGATTGTAGTGATCAAGAGATTGCACTCGTTGGTGTAATTCGGTGTGTTTATGAGGAAGAAAATCACCCGCATTGTGATGTCACTTATCTCAGGACACTTGAAGCCCTTGAGGTATTATCTAACTCTTCTCCATCTAATAATATTTTAGATATTCGTAGATTGCAAAAAGAAAATGAAGAACTAATCAAACTTAATGAAGACATATATAGAGATATTGAAAAACATGCAACGGATAAACATGAGCTCAATAAAGAGATTAATAAACTTGAACATAAATTGATACTACTTAGATTAGAGAAAAGTGGTATTGACTTAAACAAAATGTTACATGAGCAAAAATCCTTTCATGACAAGGGAGGTCTTGGTTTTTCTGAAAATGATAAAAAAACATCTACAAGTCAAGACAAATCTATTGTTTTTATAAAAGAAGGTTGCAAACCAAAAGTTACTGACTCTGACGCGTCAATGCGCGATCAACGCGCCAGATGTCTGAGTAAAAATGGTTCATCATTAAACGCTTTTGCTAACCATACTTTCCTCAAACTTCTTGCATAAATATCCATAACAACACTCTTCATGACTTTGTAGAATTTACCAATGATGAGCATGGTAGCGATTTAAACTCTAAGTTTTGTAGTACAAGTAATCTTAATGATGATTTTAGTATTATGTTCACCAATGTAGATTGCACTATTAGTAAAAACGGTTACATACTAGCTAAAGGTCATAGGCAAAACAACTTGTATACCTGTTAATCTCAGATTATGTGTAACATGATATGCATTTCAAACATGGTAAATAACCCTACGCCTCGGCTTAGGAAGATAGGTCTTGTCGACAAGCTAGTAAGCAATTTACCATATGGTAAATAACCCAACGCCACGACTTAGGAAATTAGGTCTCACCGTTTAGCTAGTAAGCAATTTACCATTGTTAAGTTTTGAAAGGCATTATTGTGTTACATTTCTAGGAAGTCGAGGTCAAAGCATGCAATAGTAATGGGCATGAAGAGTCAACAAATAAAGTTTTGGAATTAATACACTTAGGTTTGCATGATTCTTCTCCAATTTAATGTTAATAAGGAAAACTTCTACATCAGATAGTTAACCAAATTGTCCTAAATAATAGTTTTTAGAAAATAAGGAGGAAGTCCTTAATAAATTCAATGTTTTGAGAAAGAAACTTGAAAACCTACTTGATTATTCAATTGCTTCAGTTAAAACAAATAATAGTAGCGAATTTTATAAAATGCAATTTGGAACCTTTTGTGAACAACATGGAATATCTTATAACTTATCGGGCCCGTTCACTTCTCAATCGCATGAGATTGTTGAAAGAACACATCGTAAGTTAAGGAAGATGAGTCATGCAATGCTTGACGAGCAATCCATTCCACAAAAGTTTTGGTGCCATGCCCTAGATACCGCTTGGTACATTTTTAATAGAGTCTACATAAGAAAGGTAATTAGTCAAACACCTTATGAAATACTTAGGAATAGATAACCATCCCTAGAGTATTTTAGAGTATTTGGTTGCAAAGTATTTATACTTAACACCAATGTATATCTCACCAAATTCAACCCAAAGTCATATGAAGGTGTGTTCCTAGGATTCTCTCAAACTAGTAATGCATACATAGTGCTTAACAAGGAAACAATGAGGATTGAGGAATCTCTAAATGTGACCTTTGATGAGAGCATGCCCGAGCCTAAATCATCTCCTTCGGTAGAAGATGATGTGATCAATGAACCTTTAGTTCAAGATAAAGAAAGGTCGCCAACATTACAAGTTAATGTTTCGGATGAAGGCAATCCTAAGGAAGTGAGAGAAGCAAGGGGTCATCCTATAAAACAAGTCATTGGTGACTTGAATAAAAGGACGCTTAGGTCACAAAATAAACAAATCTAAGTTTTGGCATGACATTTTTCAAGAGTCCAAATTGTTTCGGGATAGGTTTTGATGCTAGAACTTGCATCTTAGGAGAACAATCTTTAGGTGCTCTTAGAGCTTATGTGATTAAGGCTTATGTGAAGGCATGGATGGAAGATCAAACATGTGTCTTCCAAGAGGAAAGATATGTATCAATTCATTATTCAAACTATGATTGATAGTATCCAAGATTCTACATGTCTATACTATGTGTTTGAACAAGAAAACTTGACACAAATTATCTTGATTCATCTTGAAAATTTTAACTATGTTAAGTTTGCAAGATTAGATAAAATCTCGAAACACAATTCACACCTGTGTATAAGATCTTGTATCTAATTCTTCTTGTTCACTATTATGTGTATATGGCATACTTTGTGTTTAGAAAAGAAGAGAAACAAAGGATTCGTTGCAAACATACAAACTATTTACATTGTTAAAGAGAATTCCTATGAATCGAATTCGGTATGGTATTGCATAACAAACTCTAATTTCCAATGAATAGACTAAATTAGCTAAGTTCTTCGTCCGAGATCTTAGGAACTTATGGTGTTAATGCAAGGTGGTGTTCGTTTATTAAGAGGGTCTGAATATGAATCTAAACCGCACGTCTGAATCTGAATCTGATGCGTAAATGTCTGAATCAGAACGTATCTGAACGAAGAAAAAAGAACTCATGTTTGAACGGGATTTTTTTTTGGTTATTTTGTGTCAACAAGAGGCATTCAGACACGTTAAGACACCCCTCTCAAGTCTTAACCATTAAGATCTAACTGCATCTGAACGCGTCTGAACGAAGAAAAAAAAACAAACGGTCTAAACGGGAAAAATGTCTGACCGATTCAGACATAGTGCCCATTCAAAGGCGTTAAGAGGCTGGGGAAAAAAAACAAACGCAGCCCAAGTAACACATAAGGGTTATTTATGTCAACACACTACACAACGAACTATGAACCAGAGATATCATGTATTGTGTAATATCTTTCTATACAATGTGTGATGGTTCATAGGACCTAGCTTGTGTACCTAAAATAAAGATGCACTTTATAATCATAACACTTATAACTACACTCATTGAATATCCTACATGAAATATGATGAGGCGAAAAATGAACCACTTTTAGGGGGTCATTTAAGCCCGGAATTGAATTTATTTGATCAAATATTACCCTAAATCGTTCCTTTTGTGATTTTAGGTACTTTGGGAGAGAAATCTGGAAAAGGAAGCATTTCAGACGTTTTTGGAGCATAAAAGTGAAGAAAACGCCAAAGTCTTAATTTTTCTTGCTGGGAACAGTAGGTGACGGCGTCAAGAGCAACATCCTGACGGCGTCAAGAGTAAATTGCATGACGGTCCAGTACAAACGTGAAGGCGTCACAAGTAGAGCGTCAAGAATAAAAGACGTGAGGGCCTAGAAGACCCTAACACATGACGGCGTCAGATGAAGATTAAGGCAGTCCGAGAAGTATATTGGCGGCGAGATGACGGCGTCACCTCTTTGGTCTTGACGCCGTCAGCCTCAGTTTTCTATATATAGTTTTCGAATTTTCATTCATAAAAAAAGAGAAGTTTTGGAGAAACCCTAAGGCCGAACCTATTACGAATTTTACAGGTTTTTCAAGGGTTTTCAACCCTTGAACCCTTTCATGTGTAATTGAGATAAGTGTTCTTCTAATTCAATCAATATGTCTATGTGTTGGTTGTCTATATCTTATTCTTGTCTTAATTCCATCATGCTAGGCTAGATCTATCTTGTGTTTGCTTAGATCTAATGAAACCTAGATGTTGATTATGTGTTGATTACTTGTTTATGGTTGTATTGGATAAATGATTTCGATGTTAGGCTTAAGAAAACTGGCAGATCTCCAAATGGTAACATGCTTGAACGTCTTAGGAAACATGAACTGATGTGCACTAGGTTTTATTGGTTGTATTTAATGCATGAGTAAATTCTAATGATCCCATGTTAGGAGCTTCTTAGCCGGCTTGACATAGGAGTGAAGTAGGCATTCATAGGATTGGGAATTAAGTGCGCCACCCCATGAATGGTATTAAGGAATACAATCCGTCATCCACGCAACTATAACAAGTAATTAACGTGTGAAAGATATCTAGGGAGTAATGAAATCTAAGTAAACACAATTTCTCCACTTATTGCTCACAACCTTAGTTTAATTTAGTTTATTTTCATTTCTAGTATTTTATTTTGATTGCATCTATAGTATTGGGTTAGTTGACTAGCAACTAATTCCGCCCAAATCCTTAAAACCCGAGATTTTTACTTGCTTTCTAAAAAATATAAAAAATACAAAAATAATCATCTCTCATCTCTAGAACTAGTATTTAGGTTTTCTAATCCTAGCGACACTATTCCTAGCTGAACGATCAGTCCCCCGGTACTTGTCATTATACTATACTACAACGATCAGGTACACTGCCTGCTAGGGGTTGTAAGCTTCTCGAGATCCCTCGAGAGGTAAAGCCTGGTGCAATTCTCACGCATCAAGATTTTGGCGCCGCAGCCCGGGGAATAGTTATTGTTTAGGTTGAATTTGATTTTTATTAGGTCTACTCATTAGATTCCTATCAAGTGAGATTTTTTCCTTTTACTTTGTAGCTTTCTCGTAGTCTATCTTTTCTTTGTGATTTTGTATGTAATTTGCTTCAAATGGACACTTCACTTAGACTTCTAAGATTGCAATATATGGTTGAGTGGCTAGAACACCAAGAAGTGCAAAATACCTCATTTAGAGACACCTATGAATCATATGAGCCTTCACCTAGGATAGATTCTTATGAACAACCTCCATGTTTAGGATCTCGTTTTAGTGAGGCTAATAGAAAAAGCGACCTAGTTTGCCAAGGAATTATGGATAGAGCCGTATCAATAAACCATAAGTTGGATGAAGCACTAGGTTTGTTATTATCACTACCTAAGGATATAGGTGATCGTGACACGTGGAATGATGAGGTAAATAACATAAGCCCAAAAAATACTCAACCATCATTTGAGGCACACACATCGCCCATGATTTACCCGGAAGAAGTAGAAGAAACTTTAGGAATTCCGATGGAGGTAGAACCCTTGGACCAGGCACCACTAAAGGATATAGGTTTGAATACTTGTAGTGATAACCTTACTCCTAGTTCTAGGGAATTTTCTAATGTTGATGAACCGGAACCTCAACCTTTACACAACTTTCCATCCTTAGATATATTTCTAGGAGACAAAAGAGGAACTGACCCACCCATCAACCAATATTATCCGGGTAGTTTTAGGATGAAGGAAGCCATTCACTCACCCCCTTCACCTCACATGGCATATTCACACCCTAAGGGTGTGTATCGCTACTTTCACCCACACTTGACCCTAAGTGTAGGGAAGACATCCCCTATTTCCGTTAAATAAGGGTAGAGTCAGGCTCGTGACTCGAACAAAAACAAGCGCTTCTTGGGAGGCAACCCATGTTTTGTGTGTTTTTATTTGTTTGTTTGTTTGTTTGTTTGATTTTATTTGTTTCCGTATGCATGTTTTATTTTTATTGTTTGTGGCTCATGTTTCAAAGTAAATTGTGAAAATGCTTTATTTTGTTTTTAACTTCGTCTTAATTGCATATAAAGGTATTTTGCACAAGATAAGTGTAAGGGAGATCCAAATTTGTTTATAAGAACGAAATTGAGCATGAACCACAACAATAATAAATGGACATGTGTATTAGTACTTGTTAGAGTCAAATGCTTGCATCGAGTCATAATGATGTTTTGCAGGATTTTCCAAGAAGTAGGACGAAGTTTTTCCAGAAATTTTCCAAAAACTTTAACATAAGAATTTCTGCAGGTCACTTCTGATGGCGTCACAAGTTTACTCTTGACGGCGTCATGTGTAAAATTCTGGAAATTTTGCTAGTTTTGTTTATACTGGAGTCTTAAAGTTTTTGTTAATTCTTTAGTTTTATAAACTCCAGGAAATCTGCAAACATTCATTCCACAAGCATTATATCTTTAATTGTTTTGTTTCTATTCCTAAGTCTGGAATTACATCTAGTTGTGAGTTTTCTTTGTTCGGATTGATGCTTTGGGTTTTTGTGTTTGTTTTCTCAGGTTTAACAGGTTATGTATGACAAGAAGATGATTTATATTCTGGAAGGGAAGCATTGATTGTTCATTTTCTTGGAGGAAGATCTAACCTGGCCACCTTATTATCCATACCGAGCGAATCAGGGGAGTATTTGACTTCATTCTTTTTACTTTTTCCCTTTTACATTCTTTACTTGAACATTGGGGACAATGTTCATCCTAAATGTAACGGGAGGGTAAAATGATGATACCTTACATATACACTTTCGCTTGAGTTTGTTTTGTTTAATGGTAAATGTGTAATAAAACTATGAGAAATACTTGTTAGTGCAATTTTAGCGCCAAATTTAAAATTTTTTACAACATTTAGGAGTGAAACTTTAGCCATAGCAAGCGTCTCATGGATAGGAGATTGTATGACTAGCACAAAACCGTATATTCAAAAAAAATTTCACCCAAATATGTGAGGTTCGCCTTTAGATTTGATAGGAAAAGCATTCATTATTAGTGCTTATGAGTGTATCGGTAGTATTTAGATTCTAGAACTCGCGTTAGTGATGCATCCCGAGACCGCTAGTGAGACTACATTCGTGTAGTAGGATTTACCACATGATAAGAGGCATTAGGATCACCCTTGTGTTAAACCCGTATCATAATTACTTGACCATTTAAGTCATATTACTTGGCTAGTTAAGTCAACTAATTTTTCCCACACCCTTAGCGTTGTACTCATTGTTAGTACACGAAACCCCTAGTACACCCCTCCGAGCATATCTTTTTGTTTCTAACTTTAAGCATCTTACATAAAGGAAGAATTTGTTACACCCCACTTAAATGTACACCCAAATCGCCTTAGCCTTCCGTGTATGCACTCATCTTTAGTGCATTATTATTATTTGTTAAACCCTAAGTTAACTATCTAATTGACTACATGGTTGTTAAGTCGAGTCATATCCTTGTACATATTGTTTTGGGACGATTAGGACTCATGGGTAAAGTACTTATTTTATGGAGTAATGGGGAAGAACATCATTTATTACCCCCATATATGTGTTAATCTTAAAAGTACTCCAAGTGTTTTGATTTTCTTAATTCGAGTCATTAGATTAGTTTATTGTAAAATATGTAAAAATTCAAGTGTAAGGGGAATGTTCATTCCCTATGATGTATTATTTGCATGGTAGGGTAAGATTGTATGCAAAAAAAAAAAACAAAAAAAAAAAAAAAAAAAAAAAAAAAAAAAAAAAAAAGTCGAAAAAATCAAGAAAAAGAAAAAAAAAATAGAAAAAGAAAAAAGAGAAAAAAAAAACATACGGACTACCATCCCGTTTCATTCTATGTTTATTTTATGTTTTTGTTATTTTTCATTTATTAGCTTAAGTCGAGTCTAGTTTTGGCTTAGCAACGCCATATTGTACATGTAATTAACCAAGATTGTTAACTCGCCACCAGTAAAAACTTCCTTTATCCAACAAAACTGTGTATTTCATATCCATACACCTAACGTTACAACCCTTTAAAAGACCTCTTTGATAGTTTATCCTAGGTGCTTACGCCATGTCATGGAGGTTTGATCCTTTCCCAAGCCTATGGTAATCTATTTTGCTATGACAGGTAGTGAGAGATATCTTCCGTTTTCATATTGTAATTTATACTTTATTACATCCGAGAGATGTGAGTATCTAAACATTATTTGTGAGGTGCTAGTGTATGACCTCCGTGCTTGTCTATTGGTCTTTAGTGGAACGATTATTTGTTGTAATTAATTTTATATTAGTGTTAAATGACCCCTAACTTGTATTTTGAGTAGAATAAAAGCGCATTTGCTTGAGGACAAGCAAATCTCAAGTGTAAGGGTATATGATGAGGCGAAAAATGAACCACTTTTAGGGGGTCATTTAAGCCCGGAATTGAATTTATTTGATCAAATATTGCCCTAAATCATTCCTTTTTTGATTTTAGGTACTTTGGGTGAGAAATCTGGAAAAGAAAGCAATTCGGACGTTTTTGGAGCATAAAAGTGAAGACAACGCCAAAGTCTTAATTTTCCTTGCTGGGAACAGTAGGTGACGGCGTCAAGAGCAACATCCTGACGACGTCAAGAGTAAATTGCATGACGGTCCAGTACAAACGTGAAGGCGTCACAAGTAGAGCGTCAAGAATAAAAGACGTGATGGCCTGGAAGACCCTAACACATGACGGCGTCAGATGAAGATTAAGGCAGTCCGAGAAGTATTTTGGCGGCGAGATGACGGCGTCACCTCTTTGGTCTTGACGCCGTCAGCCTCAGTTTTCTATATATAGTTTTCGAATTTTCATTCATAAAAAAAGAGAAGTTTTGGAGAAACCTTAAGGCCGAACCTATTACGAATTTTACAGGTTTTTCAAGGGTTTTCAGCCCTTGAACCCTTTCATGTGTAATTGAGATAAGTGTTCTTCTAATTCAATCAATATGTCTATGTGTTGGTTGTCTATATCTTGTTCTTGTCTTAATTCCATCATGCTAGGCTAGATCTATCTTGTGTTTGCTTAAATCTAATGAAACCTAGATGTTGATTATGTGTTGATTACTTGTTTATGGTTGTATTGGATGAATGATTTCGATGTTAGGCTTAAGAAAACTGGCAGATCTCCAAATGGTAACATGCTTGAACATCTTAGGAAACATGAACTGACGTGCACTAGGTTTTATTGGTTGTATTTAATGCATGAGTAAATTCTAATGATCCCATGTTAGGAGCTTCTTAGCCGGCTCGACATAGGAGTGAAGTAGGCACTCATAGGATTGGGGAATTAAGTGCGCCACCCCATGAATGGTATTAAGGAATACAATCCGTCATCCACGCAACTATAACAAGTAATTAACGTGTAAAAGATATCTAGGGAGTAGTGAAATCTAAGTAAACACAATTTCTCCACTTATTGCTCACAACCTTAGTTTAATTTAGTTTATTTTCATTTCTAGTATTTTATTTTGATTGCATCTTTAGTATTGGGTTAGTTGACTAGCAACTAATTCCGCCTAAATCCTTAAAACCCGAGATTTTTACTTGCTTTCTAAAAAATATAAAAATATAAAAATAATCATCTCTCATCTCTAGAACTAGTATTTAGGTTTTCTAATCCTAGCGACACTATTCCTAGCTGAACGATCAGTCCCCCGGTACTTGTCACTATACTATACTACAACGATCAGGTACACTGCCTGGTGGGGTTTGTAAGCTTCTCGAGATCCCTCGAGAGGTAAAGCCTGGTGCAATTCCCACGCATCAAAATACTTGCACATGGTTCATGTATTGGGTAGTTGTAGGTTCAAAATGGTGTTTGATAAAGTCTCTTTCAAAAGATTTGATGCCTCTTGATCTTCACTCATCAACTATGATAAATTCATGCATATCTTTTGTAAAGAATGCATGTAATTACCATATGATCTAACATGGGCATTCAAATCCAACCATACTCATAACTAACTCAATCCTAATCACTCATGTCATACAAGAATAATTATCTTCCCCATGCACCACTTTTTTCAACTCATCTTGTACTAAGAATCTTAGTACTAAGATTGATTATCCTTTGGTCTGTAGATCTTCCTTAAATGTACCTAATTCATACTAGTTGGCTATAAAAGGAGTGACTTTGTATCACATTTCTTCATCACAACATTCATCTTCCTTAAATACAATTATCTTCTTTTCATAAATGGCAACTAAATTTTTCATGAAACGTGTTGATGAATCAAACCAAACTAATGTGTACGAACCTTTTGAGTACCGAGAATTTAGTGAAGGACGAGAATGCGACAAAAACTTCATGTGTGCCACTGATATTAAAAAACCATTCATCCAAGCCAAAACCTTCTCCTTAATTCGTGATCTACCCATAGAAATCTATCCTAGACATCTTCAAGAATTTTATGCTAGGTTTTATCTAGAACAACCCTATCTTACTCTAAATTTTAAGATGTACGGTCATGGGTATGCTTGGGGTCTAAAGAAGTTGGGAAGGGTTTTGAATGTATGCTCTAAGGGGAACTTGTTCTACACAAGATCCACTAAGACCGCGGATTTCATGAAAATGAAGCACTATCATCCTAGCACTTATGCTCTAGAGCCTCCAATTCATGCCGTCCTCATTCAAAACACCATACTTCGACCCGACTACCATTCAAGTCTCAACTTCTTTTCAAGTTGATGCCATGGGCGGAGGTCTTGTTGAAGAATGTGTTTGTTGAAGTTGAAGCTCAAGAGAAGTTGCCCATCATTGTTGGGTACATGCTATATTGTATCATGACCGATACTCCCTTTCATTTTGCTTACTTTATAGCAAAAAGAATGGAAGCATTGGACTTCAACAATGAGCCCCTTCCCTTTGCTAGACTTATGTCTCACATCTTTGATCACATCAAGAGCAAGCACCCGAATGATCAATCAAGAATGATTGAAGTTGATGATGTGACTCGAATGGAGGATCCCTTCACAATGAACTCTCTTGACTTCTAAGTCCTTGTCATATGTTGTAGTTGTTGTTCCCTAGGAGTCCTGGGATATGTTTTGTGTTTTTTCTTGGTTGTTTGTGTGTCCTATGTTTCCATCTATGAAATAAAATGCATTTGTGTTATAATTATGCTCATACGTATATATACATACATAGTATTGCTCTTGCTCATCATTCGGTCTATAAAAGTCATAAAAGGGATAATTTTCATAAAATCTAATTAAATTGGACAAACATATACACATATAACCATATTGTTATGATATGAACTAACCCATGTCGCAAGTATCCAAATGGTAACCTAACCCATCTTGGACTTCCACATGTGAGGATCTCTTGTTGGTTGCATGTTGTGATTTCTATGTGTAGCTAGGCCACTGCAAAGGTGAGGCTCTTGACCCATGGATCCCCGCCTTAAAACAAAGGGGAGCAACGATCTAGGGGGAGCTATGTTCAAGGGGGAGCACATTCGGTCCCACCTTTTTGATTCGACAAAAGGGGGAGAAAGAAAGCAAGAAGTGTGAAGACCATTCAAGTATGTTAAAGGCTTCACCAAATTACAAGGCAAAGGTCAAGACGCAAGCTACACCTAAGGCGCGCTTTGTCTTCGCTAAGTTTGGTAATTTTATTTGCTTTCGGTTTTTATTTGTCATCATCAAAAAGGGGGAGATTGTCGAGGCAACATGATCAAGATCTCTTTATGTTTTAATGATGACAAACAAACCATTGAAACAACATAAAATAAAAAACGTTAGCTCAAAATTGCCGGAGCCAATGTCTGCTCCTGGCGCCCTGCCCGCGCGTCAACGCGCGGGTGACGCGCCAGGAGTCTGTATGGTTCCGAGAGAATTTTGAAAGTCGGCTTTCCCCTTACCCGACAAATTTGGATCTTTCAATACATGTATGAATATGTTATGCGCTTAATTGAGAACACTCGAAACGAGTTTTGAGACTTGAGAGATCCTACTTTTAAAACACCCATTTACGGGAAAACGCCAACTCATGTTCTCTAACTATCGTCTCTAGCCAAGGCTTTTCTAAACTTAGGGAGCTTGTATATTTTACGTAACATCGTGTTGAAGCATCCATATGCTCATATCCCGTGCTTACGTCTTCTCTAATTACGTAACGGGTTTACTCCCTTATAGGTCAAACTAAGTCAAAGGTCACTTTACGTAAACGCATCCTTTCCTACTTGGGTTATGCTTTACTTCAAGGCAAAGCACTTAACTTGTTTGAACCAAGGTATTAGTTGAGAACGTCGAGTTATGAAAAGTCACCAGATATGAAACTATGGATTCTCGATGTTGTGTTACTTGAACTTATAAGTAACCTATGATTTTCTCAACTTATAATCTTAATTGTCTAAACCTTTTCTTCTTAATGACGATTAGATTATGCCTTAATCTTCTCTTAATCCCATTTACACAAAAGACAAAACCAATCATATCCAAATCAAAAATTCTCTTACACAATCTCTTACACCCTTACATATTCCCTTACACGCTACATCCTAAACATCCATTCCCTTACAACACATCCCAACCCTTCATATTTAACACATGCCAATTGTTGGAAACCCTAATATAGCTCATCTCATCCTAGCCATTGATTTCAAATTACAACACATCACAACCATCCATCCAATCCCTCTTCCGAATACCACCACATGGTTTTGATCCTCACCATTGAATTCAAACTAAACTCATCTCAACCATCCATCCAATCTCATCTCTATATCACCACATGGGTTTGATCCTAGCCATTGAATTCAAACCAAAACCATCTCAACCCTCCATTTCTCCTTTCCCCCCAAGCAAAGCATATATCCTTTCTTAATCCTAACCTAAGCATGTGTGATCCTAGCCATCCATTTCAAATGAGATCATCTCATCCATCCATATTCCCTACATGCAAAATTATTTGAAAACCAAGGGAGGCTCCCTTTGATCCTAGCCATCAAATTCAAACCATTTCATCTCAACCCTCCATCTCATTCTTCCCCCAAGCATTGGAATATTCCTTGGCATATTCTTTCTCTCTTTTCTATGCCATGTGAGGAGATACACTTCTACCCCTTCCAAATTACCCTATCTACACTTTAAACCCTTGGTAATTTGGTTTCTCTTTAAACACTTCATAAAACATTTTCCAAATTGGCTATTTGAGTTGGCAAACCTTAGAATGATTAATGTTAAGGTTTTGTGTGAAGTGAAATTAGGGGTTTAGCAAGGATAGGTATTTATAAGATCCAAACACCCAACACTTGGGAAACATTTACGGACGCCTGGCGCGCTGCCCGCGTGTTGACGCGCCGGCCTCGGTAAAAATTCCCAAGTTTGGGTTCTTGGCCTATAAATACCACCCTTGCCTCTTGTATTCCTCACCTCTTGCCATTATTCTTTCTCTCTAGATTCTTTCTCTCTAGACACTCTCAAATCTCTCAATCTCTCTATCTCTAATCTTGTTTTCTTGATTTTCACACTAACATCTTTGGAAAAACATATATCTTTGCAAGGGAAGAATCACAGGAACCTAATCCACTCTTGTGATTATGTCGAGGGTCTTCTTTCTTATACCCTTTCTATTACAATTGAGTTTCTAGGTTAGGTTAGGACTTGATTGAACATTCATTCATTCATTCAATTGTTTGTAAGGGAAGTCTTGTGTCTTGGTGACCAAGCCTAGATCATTGGGGATCTAGTTGGGGTTTGATACTTCCGGGTGGAAGTTTTGGTAGTGATCTTTGTGATCCTTAGGTGAAGTCGAATCGCGAGATTCCTTTAGGTGGTTTCCGATGGCGGAATACCGTTGGTGAGTAACTCCTTCTTTGTGAGCATCGATATTGGTGAATATCGGTGGAGTGAATTGTAACGGTTTGTAGTCTACCGAAAGGATTATACTAGTGAATAGTATTGGAGTCGCGGATTCGCAACTGGACGTACGGATGGTATAAACCCCCCATCCCGAACCAGTATATATTGTTGTGTTCTTTTACTTGCTTTATATACTTTGGTTGTGGTAGTGGTTGTTGGATTGATTATACAACCACTTGGTTTTCTTTTTGGCTTAAAGTTTTTAAACATCTAAAAAGCCGAAGAAACCGTATTCACCCCCCCCCCCCTCTACGGTTCTACAGCTACATTGAAGATGTTCGATGGAATGTGTAAGAGAAAGGTAATTGTGGTAGGTATTCGTTACGTTAGTAATTAGTCTCTTGTGATTTTAGACGTTATGTGCCTGCTAGACGATAAGTTTTGTATATGTAATTAGGATATTTTGGTTTTGCATTTTACTTGTGGATCTGTTTTTGTTACGTTAGTAGTTAAGATGTTAGGATTTAGTTGTGTATATTTGAATTTCTATTCGTTATGTTGGTATTAAGATGTTGTGTTTAGTAGATATTATGTGTGGGTTGAATGTTTGTGGTATAAGTAATTAAGATGTTGTGATTACATTAGTCAATTACAATGAACTTTTGTGTGCGAGTGGGGCCCAAATGGATCCATGTGAATCAACCTAGTTGCAATGCATTAGTTTAATCAGGTAGTTGCATTAAATCAGTTTAATTTAGGTAGCCTGAAAAATGAACCAAATTCAAATAACCCGAATCTGAGAAGGCGAGAACCAATCTAAACCCTAATGGTTCTAACATGAACATTTATAAATTTGGGTAAGTGCTTTAAGGTGTTTTGTATGTACATACGTGTGTGCATCATATACATGTATAATAGTTCACACATACATACATTCAACTAACTTTGTGCTACAAGCTATTTGTCTCATAATTGTACTTGTCCAAGACTGTAATATGGTAATATAGGCATTTTATTGAAATTACACAATAATCAAGTCATTCAATTAGAATATCTCCTAATTTCTTTCTTTTTCTTATAAACTCCCTCCGTCCCATATTAAGTGTCCACTTTCAAAATGTACAAAGTTTTAGAAAATTCCACTAACTACACTCTCAACCAATCAAATATCACTTTTATCTACTAAAGTCTCATCTCATTGGTTGGAATACAATATAGACACTTAATTTGGGACATCTCAAGATTCCATTGTTGACACTTAATTTGGGAAGGAGGGAGTACAAGTTATTTCTCTTAAGCTTCTTCTATTCGATATTTTCCTTTTGTAGAATGTCACTTTTCTACAAAACTTAAAGTTTTAAACAATACTTGCGTGTTTTTGGAGAATTTAAACCATACTAAGTTTCTGTTTGTTTTTTGCATATGGGAATATCTAGCGGGAATACAATGCTTAAAGCGAAAAAGACTTTATGAGCAGCAAATTGAACAACTTGGCAATTTTCATTTGCATATCCATGATCAGGTGTGTATATATATATATATATATATATATATATATATATATATATATATATATATATATATATATATATATATATTAAAAACACTAGTAATTATTGATTTGTTTTAATTGTATAAACAGTCATACTAGGTTGCTAACATGTTAATATCTTTCTCTCGGTACTAGATGATAATGCTTGAAGGTGCAAAAGCTACCACAGAGATGGTGGATGCCTTGAGAACTAGAGCTCAAGCGTTGAAGGCAATGCAAAAGGCTATGTAAGTTATACATATTATTATATTCCACATTTGCATAGTGCATTTTTTCCCCTTACGTAATCGAACTTTTCTGTAAAAAGGTTGAAATTTGGGCGGGATGGGTAATAGGTTAAATCAAGTTAATATGACCCGAAACACATCTTTTCCAATATATATATATATATATATATATATATATATATATGCTTTTACAGATATTAGTGGGTCATATATCGCCACAAAATTTTTTCAGCGATAATCAAAATTTAATCTGAATAGGTTTTAGGCTATAAAAGGGCCGAACTTGCCACCTGTAAGTTAATCTTTCGAGAAGCAAGTGATGCATTCTTGTAGGTATTTAATTAGTACAAACCAATTCAATTGATCAGGGTAACTGTATTAATATGGTGAAACAATGGATAATTGTTAGATTCATATGATATATGCTTTTGGCTTATGATTTAATTGTACTTTTGAGATACAGGAATAGTGATGATGTGGACAAGACAATGGACTAGATAAATGAGCAAGC
>JARVZY010006094.1:0-10000 GCA_030686995.1 Artemisia argyi
GCTTTCGCTTTCGCGTCTCTCTAAAATTGCAGTCATGGTAAAAATTTGGTTTATTTAATTATCAGGGACTCCCAAGCACACAAATTTTCAAATGGAAAACTAAAGGCTTGTTATTCAACAGTATAACATGACTTATATGGGCGTGTCAACCAATATCTATCTGGATATATTTCAAATTTTTGAAAAAAAAAAATTTCTATACGCTATACGTATAATATAATTTAACTATGACAATGGGTTGCCCGGGATTCGAACCCGGAACTAGTCGGATGGAGTAGATAATTTCCTTGTTAAATAAGTAAAAATCCCTCCCCAAGCCGTGCTTGCATTTTTCATTGCACACGGCTTTCCCTCTGTATACATCTAAAACTAAGTTTCTTCATTAAACAAGAAAAGATTGAATACTTGGTTGATTTAATCCTTACTACATCAACATTTCAGAATAGAAATAAATTATTTTTTTTTTTCTTTTTTTTTTTTTTAGCTCTTCTTTATTTAATTAGTATTATATTATATTCTTATTTAATTATATTAGATTATTTAGTGATCCAATTTTTATTTATAACATTTCATTTTATTTATAACATTTCATAACGAATCATTCATGATTGGCCAAATCATTGATACAAATAATATCCAAATACCAAATCCGCCTTCTAGATAACCTTCGCGAAATAGAAGAAACTCTTGGAAAGGTCAAGGAAAAAACTTGTTCTTCTTCCGTAAAGAATTCTTCCAATAATTCCGAACCAAATCTTTTCAAAAAAGCACGTACAGTACTTTTATGCTTACGAGCTAAAGTTCTAGCACAAGAAAGTCGAAGTATATACTTTACTCGATACAAACTCTTTTTTTTTGAAGATCCACTATGATAATGAGAAAGATTTCTGTATATACGCCCAAAGCGCTCAATAATATCAGAATCTGATAAATCGGTCCAAATCGCCTTGCCAATAGGATGCCCCAATGCGTTACAAAATTTCGATTTAGCCAGTGATCCAATCAGAGGCATAATTGGAACAAGAGTATCAAACTTCTTAATAGCATTATCGATTAGAAATGCATTTTCTAGCATTTGACTGCGTACCGTTGAAGGATTTAGCCGCACACTTGAACGATAACCCAGAAAGTCAAGGGAATGATTGGATAATTGGTTTATATAAATCCTTCCTGGTTGAGGCCACAGGTAAAAATAATATTTCCAGAAATTGACAAAGTAATATTTCCATTTATTCATCAAAAGAAACGTCCCTTTTGAAGCAAGAATGGATTTTCCTTGATACCTAACATAATGCATGAAAGGATCTTTGAACAACCATAAATTTGCTTGAAAAGACCTGACAAAGACATGCTCTATTTTTCCATAGAAATTTATTCGTTCAATAAGGGCTCCAGAAGATGTTGATCGTAAGTGAGAAGACTGGTTACGGAGAAAGAGGAAGCCAGATTCATATTCACATACATGAAAAGTATATAGGAAGAAGAATAATCTGTTTTTTCTTTTTGAAAAAGAAGAACTAACTTTCTTTGAATTTGAAGTAATAAGACTATCCCAATTATGACACTCATGGAGAAAGAATCTTAATAAATGCAAAGAGGAAGCATCTTTTATCCAATAGCGAAGAGCCTGAACCAAGATTTCCAGATGGGCTGGGTAAGGTATTAGTATATCTAATACATAATTTAAATGTGAAAAGTTGTCCTCTAAAAAAGAAAATATTGAATGAATTGATCGTAAATTATCGAATTTAACTAACCCTTTCTTTTTCTTTTCTAGGGAAGATATTAATCGCAGAGACAATGGAATTTCCAGAATAATTGAAGAAACCTCTGACATTACTTGCGAATAAAAATTATTGTTGTGCCCCAATTGTTTAGAATCATTAACAGAAAGAATAAAATGATTCTGTTGATACATTCGAATGATTAAACGTTTCACAATTAGTAAGCTGAATTTATTGTCATAACCTACATTTTCCAACAAAATAGATCTATTTAAACCATGATCATGAGCAAGTACATAAATATACTCCTGAAAGATAAGTGGATATAAGAAAGAGTGTTGTTGAGATCTATCTAGCCCTAAATAGCTTTGGAATTTCTCCATTTGAAATTCTATTTAAATGAAAGGTAGAGGATTTTTGGGATTATAAATGATACATAGTGCGATACAGTCAAAACAAGGTATTATAGTACAAACCAAATAGATACCTCGGATACAGATAAACTTATCAACGGATTCTCTATCCTCTCTTTTTCCATTTAAATTTAAGTATTTATGTTCGTTTTCATTATAGGATAACAAGATGATTAGAAATCCTTTACTTTTTTCAACCTAATCGCTCTTTTGATTTTGGAAATTTTTTATCAATATACTGTTTCTTATACACATACGTTTCCATTATGAAATGGAGAATGATAATATTTAGGATTCATTAAAAAATCAGGAATACATTCCTGGGAGAAAGCCTTCCCGTATTGGGCACTAATATTTTTTTAACGTCTAATTAGATCGGGTAATCGTTCAAATTAAGAACGGAAGCTCGTTGCTTTTTCTTTCCCTAAAAAAAAATGAAATGAATTGAAGCTTTGGGGCCCTATCCATTTATTAATTCGACCCAACTTGAAATTGACTTTAGTTTCCTACCTTTCAATAAATTAAAGAAGGCTTTGTACCGAGCCGGAAAGAATAAAATATTCTCAAAACTCTTAATTGATACGACATGCTATTTTTTCCATTCATTCCCTTTCAGGATCAGTCGTGGTCTTCCAAACTTTACCGATGGTATGGACGAATCCCTCGCTTCATCTAAATGTGTAAAAGATCCTAGCCGCACTTAAAAGCCGAGTACTCTACCGTTGAGTTAGCAACCCAAATAGAAAAAGGGGTATGTAGATACAATCAGAATAAAAAAAAATTATTAAATCAAAGCATTAATCTACGAAATAAAAAATAGAAAAAAATTTCTAATCTATTTGGAACATAAAAATGACTAAATTAGATGAAAAAAAATTCCCGATCAAAATAAATAAAGAAATGTAAAAAATGCTAGACCATCCCCTATTTCTATGTTATACACTTTTTCAATCAAAAATCCGGGTATCAAATCCAACGAACCCATCATTTGAATCAACAGGTAAAAAAGAAAACCTATGGGACGGAAATAAATAGAACTGCTTATCACGATGAATTATATTTGTTCGATACAATGTTGTCAATATAAACGTTAAGAAAGGAATACGATGGAAAAAAAAAACAAGAACTTAAATTGAAAGAATAGTAAAAAAGGGACTTGTGTTGGATTGGCACTGCATATACATATATACTAAAAATTTTAGTTTAGATGGAGAATAAACAAAGAAGAAGTAGAAAAAGTATTTATGCAATCAAGAGTGTATTGAATCCATATAGAATAAAGAACTTCGATTCCTTGTTTCTTACTTGATATTAGAGGTCGAATGAAAACCATCCAATTGCAGGTAATGCCAAAATAGTTCTATTTTGTGAGGATGAATCAAATAAGGGTTTCCTTAGAAAAGGATTCTATCAAAAAAGATTCTATCAAAAAGGATTCTATAAAAACAATGATAACTAGATACGAATAGAAGAAGAAAAGAAGGAAATAAAAAAACATAGTATAGAAAAGATATCCAAAATGATATAGAAATCATTATCCTACCCTTATTTTTTATTTCCTTAATTTAATTGAATTTCATTTGATTAGGGCAAAACCTCTGCCTTTTTTAAAATATCCTGAACAGTTCCTGTAGGTTGAGCACCTTTTTCAAGGAAATAGAGAATAGCGGGAACGTTTAAATAAGTTTGATTCTTGATCGGATCATAAAAACCCACTTTCTGAAGATCTCTTCCTTCTCTTCGGGATCGAACATCAATTGCAACGATTCGATAGACGGCTCATCGGGATAGATGTAGATGAAAAAGAACCCCCCCCCCCTAGAACCGTATAGGAAGTTTTCTCCTCGTACGGCTCGAGAAAAAATGATGTTTTGTCTATGGATAAAATTAGAATTAGAATAAATAGAAAATCTGTAAAATGAATTATTCTATAATATAATTTCAAATTTCAATTTAACTCATAGTCATTTTTATTTAGCTGCGTTGCTGAAAAAAAATCATTTGTACTCATAACTCAAGTTCAATAATATAATAATAATAATTCTCAAATATATTAAAGATTTTTAAGATATTTTTTTATTGAGTGGTCTTTAACCCACCGTTTTTGTCTCGTTTAAAATTTATTTGGATTCTTTATTCGGATCCGTGAGACAATTGAAGTGGTGTTTCCTTGTTCTGGGATCCTTTATTTTTGTTTTAAATCATTGGGTTTAGACATTACTTCGGTGCTTCTTAATCCTTTCAAAATGGTAGCAACATACCCCTTTTGGGATTTCTTTCTATCAAAGAATCATACCGAGGTTGATTCATGCGCGATACACTGTCGATCGAAAAAGTTTTAGCCGTTCCAACAATTTTGAAAATTTGTTGGAATGGAATCCTTTCGATTTCTATATCGAAGATATACTTACGAAGTTGTTCCAATTTATTAATTGGCATTAACCCTAGATCGTTGCCCCTGAGAAATTAATAAATACTTTCTACTCGAGCTCCATCATGAACTATTTACATTAGAACCCAATAAAAAAAGAAGGGTTCTAGTAGAATAGAACAAACGACGTCGAGCCAAGAGCACCTTCATTCCTATATAAAATGGTGGATGTAACAATAAGAATCCACACCGGATCATGTCCTTCAAGTCGCACGTTGCTTTCTACCACATCGTTTTAAACGAAGTTTTACCATAACATTCCTCTAATTTGGAACCAGTATGGAATTGATTCAATTATGGAATCATGAATAGTCATTGGTTCAGTCGGTACAGAGACATAGTTATTTATATTTAATAGAGAATATCTACACAGATAATAAAGATTTTTCTGAATAAATTTTAGCAAAATGCCGTCTTTTTTTGTCTGAATATAACATTTTTCTATAAATCTCTATCTCAAAAAAATATCTAACAGAAATATTAAGAAATCCAAATATAGAAATAACATAACTAACAGAAATCGCACAAATAAAATAAATAAATAAATTCTATTTGACTCTGCCTCTTCAAGTGACTCAATAAGATAGACTGACCATTTTCAACTTCCCAACCTAGAAGGAATCATTACAAATCTTGATAGTTGAAAAAGTTTTCTACTTCTACATCATTCTTTGAGTCAAGTTTTACTCCTTTTTATTATCATAAAAAAGCAAGATCTCTCTTTCTTTTCAAATGGAATTGTCAATGATGCAAAGCAAATAAGCTAAATAGATCGAACAATAAAAAGAAATATCATTGTTAAATATTTAAATTTTCATATTTTAGGGATGCAATTTAGTTTTCACAAAAATGGAAACACTATTGTCACTGAAATAGGATAACCATACATACCTATAGGCTAAGCACTTCCTCGTTTTATATGTATTTTCATATTTTTTTAACCTGAGGTTAAGTAATCTTTTTCCAACTGTGATCTATGCCCCATTTTCTATGGGTCACAAAAGGGTTCAGTTACTTTTGCATGTCATTTGAACTCGATTTAGTTTGGTTTGTGAAAAAGTCAGATATGATTCCGCGAAGAATAAAAAAAGTCTATCCAAACCTTGAAACAGAACCTTGTTGAACAAAAAAGAAGTATTAGAATACAATGGATATGCTCTGGGACGGAAGGATTCGAACCTCCGAATAGCGGGACCAAAACCCGTTGCCTTACCGCTTGGCTACGCCCCATTTCTATTTTTATTGGATACTTATACTATTAAAGAATAATATTGGTATTAAGTGTTCGTCAATTCCAGTCCAACTATAGAAAATCTTTATTCTTTATAGAATCTATTATAGATTCGTGCTAGGATTTTGGCATGTGTATCTCTAGAATTAATTCAATGGAATTTATTGATCATTACATATAATTCAATTAAGATATTGTATGAAAGTATGATTTCTTCTATTCTCCTTTGAGAATCGGAGGATTTTTGATTGAGCGGAAAAAGAAGGATTTTTTGTCTACCTTACTTTACTTCATTTTTCCTTATATCAATAACTCAATCAAAATGCAATTATCTCGACGAAAAAAATGTCTGTTATGCTTAATATCTTTAGTTTGATCTGTCTTAATTCTGCCCTTTATCCGAGTAGTCTTTTCTTGGCCAAATTGCCCGAAGCCTATGCTTTTTTGAATCCAATCGTAGATGTTATGCCAGTCATACCCCTGTTCTTTTTTCTTTTAGCCTTTGTTTGGCAAGCTGCTGTAAGTTTTCGATAAGATCTTTAATACTATCCTAGAAAATTCATATTTATTCGAGAAAAATTATAACAATTGATAAGATCAAATAAGTCTGACAGTATGAACCTTCGATTCAAACATTGAAATTCTCGGATAGCCACGAGACGCCCTATTTCCTGATTTTAATCCTTTTTACGGCGAAATACCTTATTAGCTTCGGGTCCCTTACAATATCTAATTTGGGTATGAAAGTGATTTGTGGTAATCAAAGACTCTGATTACAAATTTCAACTTCATTTGAATTTCTGAACATTCTTTTCTATTTCTAGAATTCTTTTCTTGGTGTCAAAATAGGATATGTGATATAAAAATGGAGGATCTATTGTCTTTTCTCGTTTTTCTTTTTCAAAAAATGATCTTGGAGGTTGTGTAATGCTTACTCTCAAACTTTTCGTTTATACAGTAGTAATATTCTTTGTTTCTCTCTTCATCTTTGGATTCCTATCCAATGATCCAGGACGTAATCCTGGACGTGAAGAATAATTTTTTTGTTTTTATTGCTTGATTTTATAATTTTCTTAAGATTTTTTTTAGCTATTCCACACATTTAACAAGGAAAAAATAAAAAGGGGTTTGCAAAATTTGAAAGAAAAAATGGAAACTCATCAACGGAAACGGAAAGAGAGGGATTCGAACCCTCGGTACGAATAACTCGTACAACGGATTAGCAATCCGCCGCTTTCGTCCACTCAGCCATCTCTCCCAATTGAAAAAGATAATTACTATGTTACATTACACATCAAGTAAGGATTAAAGAAAGTATTTCTTTCACATTCTTTATCGTTATTATATAATTAGCAATTCAATTTAGATGCTCGAAAGATCCAAATAGAAAGATAAATAAAGAACACCTTCTTTCTTTTATTTTGTTCGAAGTGCCTTTTGGGCCTGGCCCGGTCAATACCCAGCCAGGCCTTTTTTTGTTCCAACGAATTCCCTTTATTTATAGGCAACATACTATAATATAAATAGCCAATTTGGTATCTGTATAAGAATATCCGTTCTGGGGTTTACATATACCTATAATTTTTGTTATAATGGAAATTGAGAAGGATTTTTGATTAAAAAAATAAATTAAGTATGTATCAAAAAATTTTTGCTTATTCTTATGTCATTAGGCAAACCAAAATTGATATTCAAATCCAAGAATAATTCACGAATTGTCAGTCAATAAATAGTTAATGGTTCCCATAAATTTAGGCTTTTTGAGTGAAAATATACATTTGATTTTTCAATATAAAAGTGAGTGGAAGTTTGTGTGTTTTGAGATACTATACAATCAATCGAAGGGGCAGATCAAATACAATCAAAAGGGGAAAAACGGTTTCTTTTCTAATTTTTTCTAAATTTAGAAAAAAGGATTAAAAAGGGATGCAAGTACAATAAACTCAAGTTTACTAATACAACTCAAAAAGGGAAATTTTTATCCTATTGTGTATCGTTTTGGCGGCATGGCCGAGTGGTAAGGCGGGGGACTGCAAATCCTTTTTCCCCAGTTCAAATCCGGGTGCCGCCTCATCAACAAACGAATCGAAATCTCTTGTTCTGTTCCGCTATTTTTTTATGTTCTGGGGATTTTGTAAAAGATTGGAAATCTTTGAATCTAAAATTCAAAGAAAGATTATAATGGTCGAAGCAAGACTTCCAGATTCTCTTCTACTGCTAATGTAATGTCTATTGATTGGGTCTTGAATTACATTGGATAACCGGCCGAGAATTCCACTACTAGTTGGGAAAGTACTTTCTATACTGTAATCTACATATATAGACTCGCGAGAATCTCTGAGTGTTCAGGCATTCAATCACTATTAGATTGAGATTGGATAGATAATTTACCTTTTATAGAAAATAAAAAAAAAAGCCCAAAACAATTTTTACCCCTCGTCAAGAGTATAATATACTATATCCCAACTCCTTCAGAGAGACAATCGGGAAAGGGTACGGATTATAAATCATATAGGAATTTTTAAAATCCATTTATTTGATTGATTCATCAATAGTGTTCGCCCAGAATCCCTTTTTGACTCTGGACCATTCATTCTACTATTATTAGTGAGCAATAATGGAATAATTCTATCATAGAGATAAGGGACATAATTCACATGGATATAGTAAGTCTCGCTTGGGCTGCTTTAATGGTAGTCTTTACTTTTTCCCTTTCACTCGTAGTATGGGGAAGAAGTGGACTTTAGAAGCACTCCTAATTTAGTTGAGAAATGAAAAGGTATCAATTGTTTTATAGATCGTTCTGCAACGCATTCTTTATTTAAATTGAAATAATTTTCAAATAAAAATATCTTCATTTCGAAATTCCATTAGATTCTAGTGGAGAAATGTATTCTATAACAGTAAAACAATTATTTCAGATTCATTGGAAGTTTTCAGATTCATTGGAATATAAATATATATATATATATAAATGTATGAAAGAAAAGATTGGGTCCTACGTCAATTCCAAATATGGATTAATAACTACATATATTGAATTGAAGATTGAAGATAGAAGCTAATATAGCATACCCTTTTTATTAGAAAGTCAAGTACAACTTTATACACTACTATAACACTAATAGAGAGTATGGTAAGTAATAAAGCAATTTCTTACTTACCATACTCTCGGATCTCATAGAATATCGCCGATTATAGCCCCTTGATTTCAGCAAAAATAGAATACTTTTCTTTTGATTTCTTCAAAGAATTCAGAAGTCGAGTTTCATTTAAAGTAATTAATTAATTATTTTGACTTACTGTTTTTACGTAAATTATAAGTAGAAAAGCAGTAGGAACTAAAATGAACAGTGCAGTAGCAATAAATGCAAGAATATTTACTTCCATAATCTCATCGTTTTTTTTTATTTCACAATACAATAACTCGGGATTTAATCCCATAGAGATGATAAATCTTTCACCTGTCAATTCAATGAATGCATTACCTATCGATGATATTGAATCGGATCAATATCATGAATAACAATATCTGAGCTATTAAATTAATTAGTCGTGGAGAATTAATAGTATATAACATATGAAGATCTTTTATCCATACCGAATCCAAGATAGGATTCCCGGACCAATCAAAAATTCCTTTATTTATCCTTCTTTTCTGTTCTTTCTTTTCTATAACCTACCTTAGGTCTTCCTTCTAGAACCATCAAATGAAGTATAATCTAACCCGTCCGTTTCCATTAACTACAAAACCCCACCAACAAACAATACAAGCGAAGTGGAAAAAGACAGGAATTAGGTTTTAAATTTTAGTGATCCTCTTTTCTTTGGAAGACAAAACAAAGAAGTATGAGAAAGACGAGTCGCGGCCGAAAAGATGAAATATTCTGTCAACTTCACTATTTTAGTTATTTTCATTTTATTTTAGGGTGTGTTCTTTCTTCGAGAGAATCCTGAAAAAAAAAAAATAGAGGGAAACCCCTTCGGAATTCAATTATTCTCTCTGTCCCTTCATTTCACAGAAAATGGAGAGGCGAATTGATGTACTTATTGGATCCGTCGGGACTGACGGGGCTCGAACCCGTAACATCCGCCTTGACAGGGCGGTGCTCTAGCCTATTGAACTACAATCCCAGGGAAATAAGAAGAGATCTAGCAGAAAATTTAGATTCTTTTTTTTATTCTCTTGTCTTGTATCAGG
>JARVZY010006094.1:15000-25000 GCA_030686995.1 Artemisia argyi
CTGACATGTTTCTTGGTAGGAGTAACATGAAGCTCAGAATTAGGGATGTATTCAAGACGCTCCCAAAAAAGGGAATTGATCTATGGTCGATTTCATAAGAATTTATAGTTATACCTCGTAAAAAAAAGACTTTTTCTTTTGTGGAATTAAGCAGTTCTTTTTTTTTAGAAAGAAATTATGTTCAAATAGCAAATAGAAAAGATGTCATGGTTACAAGAGTCTATCTATCGCATATAGACTTTAAGGGCATCGTGGCCTAACCGTCGAGGTGAAGTCGGGACCTAAAAGATCGAATGGAACAGTACATAGACAAGTAAATTCCTTATGAATTCCACGGTACTCTCTTTAATTAAGAATTACGGGATTCATCATTCAAGGGGAAGTAGACTACTCAAGAATTTCACATTTCATTTATGGCATAATTGAATTAAGGAATTCATAAAATCTAAATAAAAATAATAAAGAAGACGGAATAAATGAAGTTTTGCTTGGTCTTCACTGGAAACTTGAGTAAGGAGTAGATCTTTTTGGAGTTTTATATAATTTGAAATTTGAAAGCGAGAACTCCTTTCTTTTTCTTTGACCTACTTGAGCCGGATGAAAGGAAACTTTCACGTCCGATTTTGAGGGGGGGAGATCCTATCCCAATTTTTATTTTGCTAGGCCCATAGATAAAAAACCCACTTTTTTACGATTACGGGGTTTATTGGAATACGAAATCCAACCCTGGAAATACAGGATCCCCATTTTTTTTACTACCCGGAGCTTCGATACATTTCGAAATCGAGAGATGTCTACCGGGGGGGGCTCTATCAGACAACAATTAGCCAATCTAGATTTACGAAGTATTATAGATTCTTCATTGATAGAATGGAAAGAATTGGAGGAAGAAGAACCCACAGGGAATGAATGGGAAGATCGAAAAGTTGGAAGAAGAAAAGATTTTTTGCTTAGACGCATGGAATTGGCTAAGCATTTTATTCGAACAAATATAGAACCAAAATGGATGGTTTTGCGTCTATTACCAGTTCTTCCTCCTGAGTTGAGACCAATCTATCATATAGATGAGGATAAACTAGTGACCTCGGATATTAATGAAATCTATAGAAGAATTATCTATCGGAATAATACTCTTACAGATCTATTAACAACAAGTATAGCTACGCCAGAAGAATTAATAATATCTCAGGAAAAATTGCTGCAAGAAGCCGTGGATGCACTTCTTGATAATGGAATCTGCGGACAACCGATGAGGGATGATCATAATAGAGTTTACAAGTCTCTTTCAGATGTAATTGAAGGCAAAGAAGGAAGAGTTCGCGAGACTTTGCTTGGTAAACGGGTTGATTATTCAGGGCGGTCAGTGATTGTCGTGGGCCCTTCACTTTCATTACATCGATGTGGATTGCCTCGCGAAATAGCAATAGAACTTTTCCAGGCATTTGTAATTCGTGACCTAATTAGAAAACATCTTGCTTCGAACATCGGAGTTGCTAAAAGTCAAATTCGAAAAAAAAAACCGATTGTATGGGAAATACTTCAGGAAATTCTGGATGACCATCCTGTATTGCTGAATAGAGCGCCTACTCTGCATAGATTAGGCATACAGGCATTCCTGCCCATTTTAGTGGAAGGGCGTGCTATTTGTTTACATCCATTAGTTTGTAAGGGCTTCAATGCAGACTTTGACGGGGATCAAATGGCTGTTCATGTGCCTTTATCTTTGGAGGCTCAAGCAGAGGCACGTTTACTTATGTTTTCTCATATGAATCTTTTGTCTCCAACTATTGGAGATCCCATTTCTGCACCAACTCAAGATATGCTTAGTGGACTCTATTTCTTAACGAGTGGAAATCGTCGGGGTATTTGTGTAAATAGGTATAATCCATGTAATCGTATAAACTATCAAAATGAAGATAATAACTATAAGTATACAAAAAAAAAAGAACCTTTTTTTTCTAATGCCTATGATGCAATTGGAGCTTATCGGCAAAAACGCATCAATTTAGGTAGTCCCTTGTGGCTGCGGTGGCGACTAGATCAACGCGTTATTGCTGCAAGAGAAACTCCCATCGAAATTCACTATGAATCTTTGGGGACCTATTATGAGATTTATGGACACTATCTAATAGTAAGAAGTATAAAAAAAGAAATTCTTTATATATATATTCGAACCACTCTCGGTCATATTTCTCTTTATCGAGAAATAGAAGAAGCCATACAGGGGTTTTGGCAGGGCTGTTGTAATTCTATGCTACCAGGGGGAATTCGAGTCTCACCGGGTTAACTAGGACTATAATTGCAATTGCGGAATTTCTACGTGAATCAAGATCTAGAAAAGGAAGTTTTACAATCACTGACTCAAACCCATTGTCAAATTCTACTCAGCGCAATATGGAGGTACTGATGGCAGAACGGCCCACTCAGGTCTTTCACAATAAAATGATAGACGGAACTGCCATGAAACGACTTATTAGTCGATTTATTGATCACTATGGAATAGGATATACATCACATATCCTGGATCAAGTAAAGACTCTGGGTTTCCGACAAGCTACCGCCGCATCCATTTCATTAGGAATTGATGATCTTTTAACAATACCTTCTAAAAGATGGCTAGTTCAAGACGCTGAACAACAAAGTTTTATTTTGGAAAAACACCATCATTATGGGAATGTACACGCGGTAGAAAAATTACGTCAATCGATCGAGATCTGGTATGCCACAAGTGAATATTTGCGACAAGAAATGAATCCTAATTTTCGGATGACCGATCCTTTTAATCCAGTCCATATAATGTCTTTTTCGGGAGCCAGAGGAAATGCATCTCAGGTACATCAATTAGTAGGTATGAGAGGATTAATGTCGGATCCCCAAGGGCAAATGATTGATTTACCCATTCAAAGCAATTTACGCGAAGGACTCTCTTTAACAGAATATATTATTTCTTGTTACGGAGCCCGTAAAGGAGTTGTGGATACCGCTATCCGAACATCAGATGCAGGATATCTCACGCGCAGACTTGTTGAAGTAGTTCAACACATTGTTGTACGTCGAACAGATTGCGGCACCGTCCGAGGTATTTCTGTAAGTCCTCGAAATGGAATGATGGCGGACAGGATTTTTATCCAAACATTAATTGGGCGTGTATTAGCAGATCATGTATATATAGGTTCGCGATGCATTGCTACTAGAAATCAAGATATTGGAGTTGGACTTGTCAATAGATTCATAACTTTTAGAGCACAACCAATCTCTATTCGAACTCCCTTTACTTGTAGGAGTACGTCGTGGATTTGTCAATTATGTTATGGCCGAAGTCCAGCTCATGACGACCTGGTCGAATTGGGAGAAGCTGTAGGTATTATTGCAGGTCAATCTATTGGAGAACCGGGCACTCAATTAACATTAAGAACTTTTCATACCGGCGGAGTATTCACAGGGGGTACTGCAGAACATGTGCGAGCCCCTTCTAATGGAAAAATAAAATTCAACGAGGATTTGGTTCATCCGACACGTACACGTCATGGACATCCTGCTTTTCTATGTTCTAGAGACTTATATGTAACTATTGAGAGTGAAGATATTATACACAATGTGTGTATTCCGCCCAAAAGTTTTCTTTTAGTTCAAAATGATCAATATGTAGAATCAGAACAAGTCATTGCTGAGATTCGCGCGAGAACATCCACTTTGAATTTGAAAGAGAAAGTTCGAAAACATATTTATTCTGACTCAGAGGGCGAAATGCACTGGAATACCGATGTGTACCATGCACCTGAATTTACATATGGTAATATTCATCTCTTACCAAAAACAAGTCATTTATGGATATTATTAGGGGAGCCCTGGAGATCCAGTCCAGGCCCCTGTTCGATCCATAAGGATCAAGATCAAATAAACGCTTATTCTCTTTCTGTTAAGCGAAGATATATTTCTAACCCCTCAGTAACTAATAATCAAGTTAGACACAAATTTTTTAGTTCGTATTTTTCTGGTAAAAATCAAAAAGGAGATAGGATTCCTGATTATTCAGAACTTAATCGAATGACATGTACTGGTCGTTGGAATCTCAGATATCCGTCCATTCTCGAGGGGAATTCTGATTTATTGGCAAAGAGGCGAAGAAATAGAGTCATCATCCCACTCGAATCGATTCCAGAAGGAGAGAACCCACTCATACCTTCTTCGGGTATCTCAATTGAAATCCCCAGAAATGGTATTCTCCGTAGAAATAGTATTCTTGCTTATTTTGATGATCCTCGATATATAAGAAAGAGCTCGGGACTTACTAAATATGAGACTAGAGAACTTAATTCAATCGTCAACGAAGAGGATTTGATTGAATATCGAGGAGTCAATGTACTTTGGCCAAAATACCAAAAGGAAGTAAATCCATTTTTTTTTATTCCCGTGGAAGTCCACATTTTGGCCGAATCTTCTTCCATAATGGTACGGCACAATAGTATTATTGGGGTAGATACACAAATAACTTTAAATCGAAGAAGTCGGGTAGGCGGATTGGTCCGAGTGAAGAAAAAAGCAGAAAAAATTAAACTGATAATCTTTTCTGGAGATATCCATTTTCCTGGAAAGACAAATAAGGCATTCCGATTGATACCACCAGGAGGGGGAAAACAGAATTCCAAAGAATACAAAAAATTGAAAAATTGGCTCTATATCCAACGAATGAAACTTTCCAGGTATGAAAAAAATTATTTTGTTTTGGTTCAACCTGTAGTCCCATATAAAAAAACAGATGGTATAAATTTAGGAAGACTTTTCCCGCCGGATCTCTTGCAGGAAAGTGATAATCTACAACTTCGAGTTGTCAATTATATCCTTTATTACGACCCAATTCTTGAAATTTGGGACACAAATATTCAATTAGTTCGGACTTGTTTAGTGCTGAACTGGGACCAAGACAAAAAGATCGAAAAGGCCTGTGCTTCCTTTGTTGAAATAAGGACAAATGGTTTGATTAGAGATTTTCTAAGAATCGACTTAGCGAAGTCCCCTATTTCGTATACCGGAAAAAGAAATGATCTGTCGGGTTCAGGATTGATCTCTGAGAATGGATCAGATCGCGCTAATGTCAATCCGTTTTCTTCCATTTATTCCTATTCCAATCCCAAGCCAAGGATTCAAGAATCCCTTAATCCAAATCAAGGAACTATTCATACGTTATTGAATCGAAATAAGGAATCTCAATCTTTGATAATTTTGTCATCATCTAATTGTTCTCGAATAGGCCCATTCAACGATGTAAAATCAACCAATGTGATAAAAGAATCAATCAAAAAGGACCTGCTCATTCCAATTAGGAATTCGTTGGGCCCCTTAGGAACAGGCTTTCCAATTTATAATTTTGATTTATTTTCCCATTTAATAACCCATAATCAGATCTTGGTAACTAACTATTTGCAACTTGATAATTTAAAACAGATTTTTCAAATACTTAAATATTATTTACTGGATGAAAATGGTAAAATTTATAATCCCTATTCGTGCAGTAACATCATTTTGAATCCATTGAATTTGAATTGGTATTTTCTCCATTACAATTATTGTGAAGAGACATCTACAATCGTTAGTCTTGGGCAGTTTCTTTGTGAAAATGTATGTATAGCCAAAAAAGGACCGCATTTAAAATCGGGTCAAGTTCTAATTCTTCAAGTTGACTCTGTGGTAATACGATCGGCTAAGCCTTATTTGGCTACTCCAGGAGCAACTGTTCATGGGCATTATGGGGAAATCCTTTACGAAGGAGATACATTAGTTACATTTATATATGAAAAATCCAGATCTGGTGATATAACCCAAGGTCTTCCAAAAGTGGAACAGGTGTTAGAAGTGCGTTCAATTGATTCAATATCGATGAATCTCGAAAAAAGGATTGAGAGTTGGAATAAATGTATAACAAGAATTCTTGGAATTCCTTGGGCATTCTTGATTGGTGCTGAGCTAACTATAGTGCAAAGTCGTATCTCTTTGGTTAATAAGGTCCAAAAGGTTTATCGATCCCAGGGGGTGCAGATACATAATCGGCATATAGAAATTATTGTACGTCAAATAACATCAAAAGTATTGGTTTCAGAAGATGAAATGTCTAATGTTTTTTCGCCCGGAGAACTTATTGGATTGTTGCGAGCGGAACGAATGGGGCGCGCTTTGGAAGAAGCGATCTGTTACCAAGCCGTCTTATTGGGAATAACAAGAGCATCTATGAATACTCAAAGTTTCATATCCGAAGCGAGTTTTCAAGAAACCGCTCGGGTTTTAGCAAAAGCAGCTCTCCTGGGGCGTATCGATTGGTTGAAAGGCCTGAAAGAAAACGTTGTTCTGGGGGGGATGATACCTGTTGGTAGCGGCTTCAAAACACCATCAAACGAACCTAACAACATTCCTAACAACATTGCCTTTGAACCCCAAAAAAAGAATCTATTAGAGGGGGAAATGAAAGATATTTTGTTTTACCATAGAAAATTATTAGATTCTTGCCTTTCAAAGAATTTCCATGATACACAAGAACAATCTTTTTTTTAGGATTTAATGATCCATAAGAGCAGATTAACCCCTTTCTTTTCTCTTTTAAAAGGATCCGTTGGTCCAGTCATTTGATTTGATAATAGTAATAAAAAAATAACAAATAGAAAAGAATAATGGCTTGAACTGTGTATCGACGCCAATCTACGGTAGCAGAGAAGGTTCCATCGGAACAATTATTTATTTCAGGGTACCTCTTCGCTTTTTTTTCAAATCAAAGGGGGGAGGCAGTGTGGGGAGAAATGACAAGAAGATATTGGAACATTAATTTAGAAGAGATGATGGAAGCAGGAGTTCATTTTGGCCATGGTACTAGGAAATGGAATCCTAAAATGGCACCTTATATCTCTGCAAAACGTAAAGGTATTCATATTATAAATCTTACTAGAACTGCTCGTTTTTTATCAGAAGCTTGTGATTTGGTTTTTGATGCAGCAAGTAAGGGAAAACAATTCTTAATTGTTGGAACTAAAAATAAAGAAGCTGATTCAGTAGCATGGGCTGCAATAAGGGCTAGGTGTCATTATGTTAATAAAAAATGGCTCGGTGGTATGTTAACAAATTGGTCCACTACAGAAACGAGACTTCATAAGTTTAGAGACTTGAGAACCGAACAAAAAACAGGGGGACTCAACCGTCTTCCGAAAAGAGATGCGGCTATGTTGAAAAGACAATTATCTCATTTGCAAAAATATCTGGGCGGGATTAAATATATGACAGGGTTACCCGATATTGTAATCATCGTTGATCAGCACGAAGAATATACGGCCCTTCAAGAATGTATCACGTTGGGAATTCCAACAATTTGTTTAATCGATACAAATTGTGACCCTGATCTCGCAGACATTTCGATTCCAGCGAATGATGACGCTATATCTTCAATCCGATTAATTCTTAACAAATTAGTATTTGCAATTTGTGAGGGACGTTCTGGCTATATAAGAAATCCGTGATTAATAATAAGATAAATAACTTATTTCATTTCGGAACCTTCATAGATTTATCGAATCGGTTACTATTTCTTAATCTCAAAAAAGAGATAAAAATAACAAGGAATATAATTTGATTAGTTGGTATTCAAAATATACGATTCAAGTAGTCAAGTCGAGAAAGAGATGGTTGAATCAAAATAATTTTGTTTAAAGTTCTATTTTTGTCAGAGGGCAATATGAATGTTCTATCATGTTCCATCAACACACTAAACGGATTATATGATCTATCCGGTGTGGAAGTAGGCCAACATTTTTATTGGAAAATCGGGGGTTTCCAAGTCCACGGCCAAGTACTTATTACTTCTTGGGTTGTAATTGCTATCTTATTAGGTTCAGCCGCTCTAGCCGTTCGGAACCCACAAACCATTCCGACCGGTGGTCAGAATTTCTTCGAATATGTCCTTGAATTTATTCGAGATGTGAGTAAAACTCAAATTGGAGAGGAGTATGGTCCTTGGGTTCCTTTTATTGGAACTATGTTTCTATTTATTTTTGTTTCTAATTGGTCAGGCGCCCTTTTACCTTGGAAACTCATACAATTACCTCATGGGGAGTTAGCCGCACCCACGAATGATATAAATACTACTGTTGCTTTGGCTTTACTCACGTCAGTGGCATATTTCTATGCGGGTCTTAGCAAAAAAGGATTAAGTTATTTCGGGAAATATATTCAACCAACTCCAATTCTTTTACCTATTAACATCTTAGAAGATTTCACAAAGCCCCTATCACTTAGTTTTCGACTTTTCGGAAATATATTAGCTGATGAATTAGTAGTTGTTGTTCTTGTTTCTTTAGTACCTTCGGTGGTTCCTATCCCTGTCATGTTCCTTGGATTATTTACAAGTGGTATTCAAGCTCTTATTTTTGCAACTTTAGCCGCGGCTTATATAGGTGAATCCATGGAAGGCCACCATTGACTAGTTTTCTAAATAGTCTTTTTTTTTTTAGTTTAATCTAAGGCAATGTGTGCATGGCTAAAAAAATTTACTTAGGGAATAAAAATATACAACTACACTATATACGATCTCGAGTAATAGAAAAAAAGATTACAATAAAGATTACAATATTGATATTAGAGTAGAAAAAAAGGAAAGAGATCTCAAAGATCTTTTTCCTAAAATTCCCATTTGGTCCATTTATACCATAATAAAACCTTCCCCTCAATGAATATTCAATTTAGATTGGTCATCCAATCCGAATATTCACTATTTGGACTCCTAATTTGACTAAGAAGTCTTGCGATATTACGACGTGTTATTAAATAAAAAGGATGTTCTATCAAACGATTCGCCTTTTGAGTTGATTTTATTCAACGATTGACCAAACGAAAATATTAATAAATAATCAATTATATGAACTTAGATCAATCAAATTAATTTCTATGTAACGATTCGGCCCAATGAATTTATCCATTGATTATCTTATCAATTTAGGTTGCAGGATAATGATAAACAAGGGGGAAGGGAAAGGAAAATTTATAACAAAGGGGATTCATAAATGGTTCGTAGAGGGAAGGTCGAACTAGGTATATGGAATTGAATGGCGATAAGTTAACTCTTGTCAAGGGTTAGACGCATCCTTATTAAATCCGATTGCATTCAAGATGAAGAAAGAGTGGGTTTACATTGTGGAAGAAAGACATGTATATGTGATATTAGATATTGACTAGTTATATACGAGCTAAAGATATATCTAAATTTCCCTACTAATCGAATATGAGTGTAGATGGGGATTCTATAGAAGTCCTTCTGTCTCATATGTGACTGTGAGTTGAAGATGAAGTCAATAAAAAAATCGAAGAATTCAAAGTCAAAGAGCGGTTCGGGACAAAGAAACGGAAAAACTAAAGTTGTATGGATTCACAAAGACTTTCTCGAGAGAAACTAAAAAAGAGATATCAAAGTAGTTTTGATAATTCAAGAATGTTATTACTTGAATTCGAAGTTCGTAGTTACTTTGACTGGATGAATCGTAGCAATCGAATAATTAAGTCATAGTTCATTGGTTGAATGTATCATTAACCATTTTTTTTTTTGGTACGAGGAACTTATCATGAATCCACTGATTTCTGCCGCTTCCGTTATTGCTGCTGGATTGGCTGTAGGGCTTGCTTCTATTGGACCTGGAGTTGGTCAAGGTACTGCTGCGGGTCAAGCTGTAGAAGGTATCGCGAGACAGCCCGAGGCGGAGGGAAAAATACGAGGTACTTTATTGCTTAGTCTAGCTTTCATGGAAGCTTTAACAATTTATGGCTTGGTTGTAGCATTAGCACTTTTATTTGCTAATCCTTTTGTTTAATATTAGAAATATGAAAAATTTTTATTTTTCATATTTTATTGCCTTGGACTTGTGCTTTGCTTTTTCGAATTATATAAAGATTTCATTCCTAGAATTACTTATTCGTTGAGAAAATAACCCACGGGAAGGGCTGATTTGCGGATGAGGAATTAGCATACAAA
>JARVZY010006095.1:0-27445 GCA_030686995.1 Artemisia argyi
AACATGAACCGGGAAAACAAACCCGCTCACAAAAATTTGGGCACGAAATTCAAAACCCCAAAATATTTCATTTTCATTTTCATTTTCATCCCAATCCCCCCCACCCCGCCCTATTTTCCCCCAATTTTTTCACCCCCAAATAAATCAAACCAATTTAATCCCATCTATTTCATTCACCCCACACACACACTAAAACACAATCACTGTGTGTTTCCTCACCTACCACAACCAAGATCTGTTAGTTCACACACAGTCCCCTAGGGTTTACTGTGTGTTTGTTTAATTAGATCGATTTTTAAGCGATTGTAATGGCGCCTGAAATCGAAACCCTAGAAAATAAGAAACAAGAAGAACAAGAAGACGTTGAGATGAAAGAACAAGAGGAGGTGAGTGAAGGCGAGAAAAAATCGAGCGCGAAAAGAGCGAAAAAAGGCGAAAGCAGTCCGGTTACGCCGAGTGAGAGGCCGACTAGGGAGAGGAAGACTGTGGAGAGGTTTATGGAGTCTATGCCAACGACTCCGAAGGCGTTTACTATTGAGAAGGTTGTTGTAACTGTTTTTTTTTTTTGTTGTAACTGTTTTTTCGTTTGTGTCGGTTTTTCGGTTGAGTGATGTGTGTTTGTTTGATTTGCGCAGGGTTCGGGGACTCAGCTGAAGGAGATTCCGAATGGTATATATTTTACGGCTGATGTTTTTTGTTAATTTTAGATTTGAATGTGTTGAATGCGTTAATTGACTTAATTGTTTAGATGTTATGTGTGTTATTGTTGGTGTGTTTGGGGATGAGGTTTGCGTTAGTGTTTTGTCGTTGTAAATGATGTTAGGTGTTTGTGTGGTAGTTGAGTATCGTATAGGTGACCTAGGGGAGGGGTAATAAGGGATTAATCTGATTGGAATTTTTATAGAAATTTTTTGGAATTACATGTAGTCCTATAATTGTTTATAGGACCATTTAACTGAGTTGTTCAAATACTTCGAACTGAGTTTTGGCTGAGTTTATTTCAGTCAACACCAAGTTTTGACTGAGTTTTGACCGAGTTTTGACTATGTAGTGAGTAATTGGTTGGGCTGTGATCTTGTAGGGATTAATTTCTGGTTACTTGGCCCCTGTAATCCTTGTTTTGCACTCGCTGCCGTTTATAATATAACTTTTGTTTGGAAATGAGTGTTTAGTTTTTTAGATTCTGTTTAAACACTTGTATAAAAAATGCTACTAGTAATAAAAGAAGTGTTTGGTTTTTATGTCATTTTACACTATATAATTACACCTGCGACTATATTACCAAACACTTGTATTAAACAAACAATATATGCTGCTAACTACTACTGCAAATTTTGCCAAACATACTGGAGAGTAAAAAGTAATCGTTAGTTTAGGCTTTAGAGTTTGATAAGCAGTGGTATTTGTAATTGTTGGGAGTCATTAAATTAGCAAGGGAATTGGGATGTATTCTCAACATTGCAGGTGTTACCATGGGGTGGTGTTTGGATTATCAATGCTATATTCATGTCGGTGTTAGGAGGGTGCTTATTGTAAGATTAGTAGAGTACTCAGGTTTTACTGATGTCACTTGCAGAGTTATGTACTTGTATCTTTTCAGACTTTGTGTGTCTGCAAATGGATTCTGTTAGTCTGTTATCTAATAGGATACAACAACATCATTTGACAACATTCAGTTGGAGCATTTATAGGCATGTACTCTCATTTTTACCGTAATACAGATCAGTTATAGACCTGTTATTAAACTATAAATGACATTGCTGTTTATGAAGTCAGTTTCAGATTTCTATTTAAAATGAAAATGCCATCTATATTCTCTAAGTTACATATAGATATACATTGTTTAATGCTCTTCCTATAGTTTTAAGATGTTTGAGATGAGCCACATACCAGTAGACTTGCAGTGTCAGTTCTTTATGATCACAAATGTACAAATGCATGACTTGATGATATACAACTACTGTATATAGTTTGATCAATACTTTTTTTAATGCTCTTGTGTTTTGAGCTCTAGCTTACATATGTTAAGTATGTGTTAGCTTGTATATCAATTCAAGTGATATTAATAAATGAGTGATAAAGGCTTTCAACTTTCTTACACGTGTTAATGCTGTCACTACCAATGTGTTGTGTAAACAAAAGGTTTTAGAAACTGATCACATTCTGTATTTACATTCTACACACTTTTAAGTCCTGAAGTTAGCATCTCTTTTGTGACTCAATTTCATTATTTGCATCTGCACAAATCTGATGATGTATATTATTTCAGTGGCATACAAGCTGTCCAAGAGAAAGCCTGATGAAAACCTGCAGTCGCTGCACACCATTCTTTATAGCAAACGAGCTAAGGTGAGAAATTTTGATGCTTAATTCTTTTAGAAATACATCAGGGCATGCCTATATTTTTTTCTTCTTCTTTGATGGGCATGGTTGTTTGTATGGATATGAAGGCTATATGGTGCAATGAGTGAATGGATTATTGATGCTTACTTTTGTGTTTAATAGAGTTTATACAACAGAAAGTGACTATTTTAGACCTACAACAACAATATCTAATCCTGCCAGAGTGCTGGAGCATGATATGAGAACTAACAATTAACTATTTTAACCCTGAACCTAGTAAATATCTTCAATAGACCTGAATATAAGGAAAAAAGATGAGCTTCTGTTTTAACAAGATTTGTACATCTCTATCTCAATTTGGGATGAGCACAATGGACCATAAACTGAACTGAACTGGCAAACCAGCTCTACCAAACTGGACCAAACATATTTTGGCCCGATACTTGGCCCATCTCTTTCCTCATATTCAGTCAGTTTGGCCTGGTTTGGTTTGGTCTTATGCATAACTGGTCAATATGCTTTGCTGGTCCAGTTTGGTTTTTGGGCTGTTATCAGCCTTAATCTCAATGTTGTGTAAGTTATATATATATATATATATATATTTTTGTGCTAAAAATATTGATTTTAACATTTCTCTATGGTTCACAAATTCCTAAAATTTGATTTCAAAGGATATTTTAGGTGTAGAAAACTGTTTTTGCTGAGCAGTTCCTTTTGTGAGTTTGAATATGTGAGTAGGAATCAAGAGGTAAAGGAGAGACTAGAAGTGGAGAATTTTTTGTGCTTGTTCACACAAGTAGGGAAGTAAGAAAGAAAAAAACGGAAAATTTTATTTATTTTTTTTCGGAATCCTTCCTGCATGTTTCTACATTTTTAATTTCTTCTACCTTTTTTTGTTACTTTCTCTCCAACTAACATTTTGGTTTATAACATGCTTATTTGAAATTTGATTAATATCTTTTGTAGTTTTTTTAGAGTAATTATGCTAAAAGATTAATTGATTTTAGAATATAGAAATCAAATATGAGTGAAAATCTTATAGACAAGTAGATCCACAGCGTCTACTTCTGATTCAATGTATTGTAGTTATATATAATTTCCCCAATATTTGTAACACTCGTAGGAAATAATGAAAAAAAAAACCAGAATTACCTACTGTCGGTAATCTTAACTGTGTCCACATATTGCATCCATCCGTATGCATGTATTTTCTTATACATACAAATATAAGTTTGCTAAATTTTTAGTCATGCTGGCTTTTTAGTTGTTGACTGTGGTGCATACTTTTTGCAGGTGGTCACTTTGAAGAAGAACATTGGCTTGTTTTCTGGCTTTGTCTGGGCTGATGACGAGGTGGGATATTTTTATTTATTCACTTGGACACTGAATATGATTTATATCGTTAAAAAGAGATATATAGAATGACAAATAAAGCAGATCTTAATGAGTCTGCAAAATCAATTCAAACTAATGCTAGTGAATGGCTGTGTTTATTTATGTCTGCAGCAGGAAAAGCAGAGGGCAAAGTTGAAAGAGAAGCTTGACAAATGCACAAAAGAGAAGTTGTTTGATTTTTGTGATGTTCTAAATCTTCAAATTTTCAAGTCACAACTTAAGAAAGTATGCATTTTTTAAGCATTATGTGCTAAACAAACAACACACTTTGATTCTTTGTTTTAAACACTAATATCTTGAGTATAATTTCAGGAAGAGGTTGCAGTAAAGTTGATAGATTTTCTTCAATCTCCACATGTGACGACTGAAGTCCTGCTTGCTGAAAAGGAACAGGTATGTTTTTGTAACTTGAATTTGTTACAGGCCTACATAAATTGAAATCTCACTTGCTGAAGGTTGATCGATTTACTTTGTTTTCAGAAAGCCAAAAAACAAAAAGCCAAGGCAAAAAAGCGTAAAACCCCATCATCCACGGTTTGTGTCCAACCCACCTTTGAGATATACATATGCAAGCCCACATAATGTTATCATGTACATATGATTTTCATGTTTTTGTGTAGAAACAATCTGGCGAGAAGCGCAAGCGCCCTTCCAAGTCTCAGGAAGAAGACAACGTGGAAGAAGCTGCAGGTTCAGAGAGTGAAGGAGGCGAGTCTCAGGAGGAAGAAGACAAGAATACCCCTTCGAAACCAGAAAGTGACGAGGAAGAAAATAAGTCAGATGAAGGCGGTGATGTGGAAGAAGATAAGTCAGAAGGTGAAGAGGAGCCAGAGCCAGAGCCAACACCAACACCAAAAAAGTCTTCTTCAAAGAAGAGTGCTAAGAAGGATTCTGGTGCTAAAACTGGAGAGAAATCTAAAACCGTTAAAAAGGAGGCTGATGTGAAAACACCCACTAAATCCAAAAAAAAGTCTTCTGCTTCGGGTTCCAAGAATGTATCATCTAGTAAGAAATCTGAGGTAGAAAAGAGTAGTAAGAAGGTAGAGACAAAGGCTGCTGTCAAGAAAGAGTCTGCAAAAGAACAAGGTATATGCATGTCTTTTGCTTTCTCTTTTTAAAATTCTTGTATGCTTCTTATTGATAAACTATCTGTTTACAGGCAAAGGAAAAACCAACAAAAAGGCAAAAGCAGAACCAACTAATGCAGAGATGCATGCAGTTGTAGTTAGTATCTTAAAGGAAGTTGATTTCAACACTGTAAGTGAATCTCATGGCCACCTTCTTTTTATTGTTACCTAAATCAAGTCCATTCTTCTAACATAATATATAATTTTTATGATGCAGGCTACTTTGTCTGACATCATCAAGCAACTTGGTTCGTAAATCCATCTTTTTTTTCCCCCTCTTATGGTTAACATACACTTATTCTGCAACTGTTTTTATAGCCTGAGTTTACCATTATACATTTTGTGTGGTTTTAGGTACCCACTTTGATCGGGATCTATTGCATAGAAAGGCTGAGGTGAAGGCCATAATAACTGATGTGATAAATAACATGTCTGGTGATGAAGATGAGGAGGAAGAAGAAAAAGAAGCTGAACCAAAAGCAGAAGGTGGTGATGATGAAGTAAAAGCGGAAGCAGAAGGTGGTAGTGATGAAGATGAAGATGGAGATGGCGACAATGATTCATAGGGAGGGTGATATAGGTGTTATCTGTAACAGTTAGATAAATTTGTCTGACAAGGAAGATATGCAGGCTACTGGAAGTAATCGATGTACAGGCAGTTTCTGTGCCGGATATACTAAAGTGGGTCGTTTTAAGGTGTTCTATAACGTTGACTTGGTTTATTTGTACCATAGATCAGTAGAGAAACTTCACCCTTTTTGGTGGGTTCTTTTGCAGTATTTTTAGGTCTTGTTGCTATACATTTGGTACTCCTTTTTTCCTAGTTACTTGGATATTTTTAGCATTTAGTACTCAAATTTGCAGAGTTGGTATGGATTTTAGTTGGATTATATGTTCAGCTGTTTCAAATGATGATACTATGTGCACTGGGTTGTTGATGCATGTAATGGCATTGTGTTCTTAGTGCCCAATGTCTGTTTTCATTATGATTACCTTTCTGTATATTTGCATCACTGCATGGTTGGTTATCGACTTTAACTATTTATCTCAGTGACTACACAGTTGATGCGCAGATTTCATTTAATTGCTTAGTTTATGCTGATGGCTTGAAATGCACAAAAGATGGAGTCGATGATAAAAGCTTAGTAAAACGTTTTTTTCCTTCAAAAATCTGGTTTAGCTGAAAGTATCGAACCTCATTTTGGCTGGGTTAACTGCTTGTTTTAGAGTGGCAGATGTAAGCTACCAACGTCCCCTGGATTGCTGAAGCTCTTAAAGTGAAACCAATTTGTGTGATGTGATTAACTCTTTTGTTCTGGTTTAGTATCAATGGTTATCTAGAACCACCACAAATGGCTCAAGGACAAATCGAGTTTGGGTCTCTTTTTGTGGCTCAAGTAAATTAGATATTACCTCATCTGGGCGTCTTTCAAAATGTTGTAATGTACCAAAATTTCTATTTTAGTTGAACATTGCATTGCCAGGTGGTCGATGGGATCGAAACTTGATGTTACCTTTCTCCAATGACTTTAAAACTTACTCCGTAAGATTAATGAGTCTGAAGTCAAATGTCCAACTTTTGGAGATTGAAAGTGTATTTTGTTTAATTGTAGACTTGTAGAGGGTGAGAGTGAGATGGTCTGTCAAGCAACCAAATCTTGGATGCCAACCTCAACAACCACAGCCTTTATTTTGGACCCCATTGTATTAGTAGACAACCCACTCTCTATAGTCTATACCATGCAATTAAATATCTTAATAATACTTATGATATAATAACAACTTCCTAAATGATAATGGTTCTTGCATATTTTTCTTGACTATAGTCTAGCTTTACCTAAAAAAAAAAAACCGAAAAAACGTATATTTAGTCTAGGTTATTCTACAATTATTAATATCGATTAATATGATTTTGAAGTTTGTTCAATGAGACAACCAACTTAAAAAGTCTTAAAAATTCTTTTCTACTTTTTATTATCATCCTTTTAGTCTATGATATGATTTTATGAGGTGAGTTATTTTACATACTAAGTTTTTGTTACAAACTAAGGGACAAATCCCCACCATCTATCTAGTTTGATCTAATGGTGGGGATTAACCTAAGATTTAATAAGACAACCTAAGTCAATGTTTTTTTTCTTGTCCTTTTTTTCTATCTTATTTATTCATTTTTTTCCCTTTTTTCTTTTCTTTCTTTTTTTATTCTTTTTTTTCTTTTTTTTTTCTTCTAACTTCACGTTTTTTCTATAATTCAATTTTTTTTTTTATTATTTTTTTTGCGTTTTTTTTTACGTTTTTTTCGTTTTTCATACATATTCGTCGGTTTTTTACGTTTTCGTCAGTTTTCTTACGTTTTCATTCGTTTTCATACATTTTCGTCCGTTTTCATACGTTTTCGTCTGTTTTCTTACGTTTTCGCTCGTTTTCATACGTTTTCGTCTATTTTCTTACGTTTTCACCCGTTTTCATACGTTTCGTCCATTTTAATACGTTTTCGTCCGTTTTTATACGTTTTCGTCCGTTTTCTTACGTTTTCATCTGTTTTCGAATTTTTTTCATACGTTTTCGTCTGTTTTCTTACGTTTTCGCCCGTTTTCATACGTTTTCGTCCGTTTTCATATATATATTCGTCCATTTTCTTACGTTTTCATCTGTTTTTGAATTTTTTTCATACGTTTTCGCCCGTTTTCATACGTTTTCGTCCGTTTTCATATATATTCATCCGTTTTCTTACGTTTTTGTCTATTTTCATACGTTTTCGTCCGTTTTCATATGTTTTCGTCCATTTTTATACGTTTTCATATGGTTTCAATCTATTTTCATTCATTTTCGTCCGTTTTTATACGTTTTCGTCCGTTTTCATTCATTTTAGTTCGTTTTTAAATGTTTTCAAACGTTTTCATACCTTTCTGAATATCACAAGTGATATACTGTGATTATCAGAATATCACTTGTGATATTTAGAATATCGTGAGTGATATTGAATATCACTCGCGATATTCTGAATATCACAAGTGAGTTTTAAAATTTTGTAACATGAAAATCACAAGTGATATTCAGAATATCGCAAGCGATATTCAAAATATTGCAAGTGATATCTGAATATCGCAAGTGATATTCTGAATATCACAAGTGATTTTCAACAAATGTTCTGTGACATGAAAATCGCAAGTGATATTCAGAATATCGCAAGTGATATTCTGAATATCAAAAGTGATATTCTGAATATCAAAAGTGATATTCTGAATATAAATCACAAGTGATATTCAGAATATTACAAGTGATTTCACGCTTTTTTTTAATTCATGTTTTTTCAAAAGTGATATTTTGAATATCACTCTGAATATCACAAGTGATATTCTGAATATCACAAGTGATTTTCAACAATTGTTCTATAACATGAAATTCACAAGTGATATTCAGAAAATCACAAGTGATATTCTAAATATTACAAGTGATATTCCGAATATCACAAGTGATTTTCAACTAATATTTTGTAACATGAAAATCACAAATGATATTCTAAATATCACACGTGATTTTCAACTAACGTTTTGTAACATGAATATCACTTGTAATTTTCTGAATATCACTTGTGATATTCAGATTATCACTTGTGATTTTCATGTTACAAAACATTAATTGAAAATCACTTGTGATATTCAGAAAATCACAAGTGATATTCAGAAAATCACAAGTGATATTCCGAATATCACAAGTGATGTTCAGCTAATGTTTTGTAACATGAAAATCACAAGTGATATTCTGAATATCAAAAGTGATATTCAGATAATTACAAGTGTTATTCAGAATATTATAAGTGATTTTCACATTTTTTTAATTCACGTTTTTTTCACTTTCTTACGTTTTCTTCTGTTTTTGTTCGTTTTCATACGTTTTCTTTCGTTTTCATACGTTTCTGAATATCACAATTGATATTATTAATATCACAAGTGATATTTTGAATATCAAAGAAAATCACTTGTGATATTAAGAATATCAATTGTGATATTCAGAAACGTATGAAAACGGACGAAAACATATGAAAACGAACGAATACGTATGAAAGCGTAAAAACACGCTTGGAAAGGGACAAAAACGTATGAAAAATTGATGAAAACGGACGAAAACGTATAAAAACTGCTGAAAAGTATGAAAACAGACGAAAGCGTCTGAAAACAGACAAAAATACAAAAAAACGGATGAAAATGTTTATAAACGTATGAAAACAGATAAAAATGGATGAAAGCATATAAAAACAGACGAAAACGTCTGAAAACAGACGATAATGTAAAAAATTGATGAAAACATTTGAAAGCAGATAAAAACGTCTGAAAACGTATAAATACTGCCGAAACGTATGAAAATAGACGAAAACGTTTGAAAACAGACAAAAATGTACAAAAATGGATGAAAACAGACAAAAACGTATGAGTATCACCGAATATCACTTGTGATATTCAGAAACGTATGAAAACGTCTAAAATTGGCCAAAAAAAATTGAAAAACGGACGAAAACCTATGAAAATGAACTAAAATGTAAGAAAACAGACGAATATGTAGGAAAAAGGACAAAAACGTCTAAAAACGGACGAAAACATAAAATAATAGAGGAAAACGTATGAAATTAGACGGAAACATATGTAAACATATGAAACCGGACGAAAACGTATAAAAACGGATGAAATCGTGTAAAAACGGATGAAAACATATGAAAACGGACGAAAACGTATATAAACGTATGAAAACGGATAAAAACGTATAAAAACAGACGAAAACGTCTGAAAACGGACAAAAACGTATAAAAACGGATGAAAACGTATGAAAATGGACAAAAATGTCTGCAAACATATAAAAACTGACGAAAACGGATAAAAACGTCTGAAAACAGACGAAAACGTAAAAAAACGGACGAAAATATATAATAACGAACAAAAACGTCTGAAACAGACGAAAACGTAAAAAACGGACGAAAACGTATAAAAACGGTAAAAAACGTCTGAAAACGGACAAAAACGTCTGAAAACGTATATAATCATGTGAAAACAGACAAAAACGGACGAAAACGTAATAAAATAAGAAAAAATCGTGAATTTATTTAAAAAATAAAAGCTTGACTTATTTTATAAAAAAAAAAAAAAAAAAAAAAACGTGAATTGAAAAAAAAAAAAGAAAAAAAGAAAAAAGTGTAACGTTAATTGGAAAAAAGAGCCAAAAAAAAAAAGAAAAAAAAAAGAAAGAAATAAATAAAGAAAGTGAATAATAAAAAAGACAAAGAAAAAGGAAAGAAAAAAACATGGACTTAGGTTTCCATGTTTAATCTTAGGTTAATCCCCACCATTAGATCAAACTAAATAGATGGTGGGAATTTGTCCCTTGTAAAAAAAACTAGTCCCTAAATAAACTTTTCTCGTGATTTTATATTAAAAAACTATATGACTCACAAATTTGGCAAGACCTCAAGAAAAAATGAGTTACGTAAACATCATATTTGTTTTTGTTTTTCTATTATTATTTCTTTATTTTTTTTTTTTAAAAAAATCCAAAAATAGATACTCGCGACTCAAAAGTACGCCAAATGTGCAAGTGTCTTGGTTCATACACCATTAATACATGATCCACACACCATCATGTTATGTTTCCTTTATGTAATCACTAATTAATCATTAACCAATCATCTTTCTATATTGATCTAGTTAGGGGTGACAACCATGCCACACCATAATTCAACATAATGCAAAATTAACCAATAAAATATTGCCAACTCATTTCAAGATTCACCATGCATCACTTTCATTTTTTAGTGGCAATCATGATGCAAAAAAAAATAAATAAAATAAAATAAAAAAAAACTACTTAATCAAACGGCTTATTCATTTAATATGCAAAGTTTGAATTTTTTGGGAAAAAGCCATGCCGATTCGGTATGGATTACCGATTACCTTACCGCATTTGTGATACCGAGTGAGTGGTTTTCGTTGATGCAAAACCGCATGCCCAAACCGCATGGGTTGCGAGTGCCCTTACTGATATTTAAGAAATGCACTTTTCTAGTTTTCTTTATTAAAACTGGATAAAAAAATACAAATTTTAAATAAAGTTAATATGAGAAAATGCAGTTTTTATATAATTATTAAAAATCCAATTTTTATCAAATTTGTAGCAATCCAGATTTTAAAAACGTTTTAACAATCCAGATTTAAAAAAAATTTTATTATAAAGTTTATTAAATTAAATCTTCTATAAAGGTTGTAAAATCCAGTTTTTTATCAAGCTCGTAAAAATTCTGTTTTCTGATTAAGGACATAAAAATCCATTTTTTTAAATAATAATAATAATAACAAAAATTGAATTTTTTAAAGTTTATAAATACATATATATTTTTATAAATTTATAAAAATCCAGGTTTCTATGAAGGATATTAAAATCGAGTATTGTCATAGAGTTTCTAAAATTTTTGGATTAGAAAATAGATTTTCTTTTTACAAATTTTATATCAATCCAATTTTGTTTATAAACTTCAAAAAACCTAGAGTTTTATTACGTTTATAAAGAAAATATAAGATAAATAAAAAATGACATTTTAATAGGAATAATAAAAGTGGCAAGTGTGTTTTCAAATATGAGACAATAAAGTTAAAATTTGAAAAGTTATTGCATTAGAAAAAGAAAGTCAAATAGAAAAAGATGGTGTATAGGATACATGGTTAAACGCAAGTGTCTTTATGTAAAAGATAGTTACTTTTACTTCTATATACTAACAACTTGAGTATTGAATCTATCGTAGCGTATTAACAAGCTTTTCTTAATCTCATAGGGTTGCAGTGACGGAATCAGGGTGGGTCTTAGAAGGTTTCCAAGACACTCATGAATTTTTGTGATGTAATGTTAATTTTGTTAAAAAAAACAATAAATTTTTTACTAAATGCAAATGGTCTTTAAAAAATATATTTATAGTATTGTTTAGTTTATATTAAATGCATATGATGAATTTGTCTCATATATACGTCTTCAGGGTTACATTACTTATGAATCATTTAGATTAATTTAAAGATTGCATAATCCAATAATCCATAACTGTAATCGTTTGTCCTAGCATATCATGAAAGACAATCTACTTAAATTGTTACTCCATCTATTTTAAAATATAAGTTCATTTTGACCTTTTTAAAATCTTCTTATTCCAAGTTTAACTTTAATTATTTTTTTTAATATTATATAATAATTGATACAAAATATATAAATAAACTTTTGTTAATTTTTTTTTTTATTTGTGAAAGGGTGAAATATTATTAATCACAAAAAAGTACAACAAGTTTCATCACAACCATGGACATTCCCCATGTTGTTACTTTTGTTTTAAATTTATTTTCATTAGTATATTTTTCATCAAGTATTATATAATACGAAAAAAACTAATAAAGTTTAAAGTAGAAAAGAACAGACTTTGAAAAATAAAAAAAATGAATTTATATTTTAGAACGAAGGGAGTATTACTTAACACGGAGTATACTACATTCATTATTATCACTTTAGAATAAAATAAATTTAATTTACAATGTAATACATCATCATAACAATCTTTTTGTGATATCTCTTGTGTCATATTCAGAAATGAACCAAAAAAGTATTTTTGCAATAGTTTAAGTCTTATCCACCTTCTCTAATTATAATGTGCAAGGTAAACTAATAATGAAAGAAAAACCCCAAAAAATGATCACATGTGACTTTCATAATTTATGGTTAACCAAAACCTTAGTGTTGTTCATCTTCCCATCTCCTCATTAATCTCTATATAATACCAATGATTATTTCATAATAAACATATCATTTTGGTTTTTAACTCTCATTTCTCAAAGCTAAGGCACCATTTGAGGTACACTCATGAAACAAACATGTTGTAGTATGATCATTTGCATGCTCAAACTCACACTAACACACTTATCTTCACTATCTTCTTATACTTTTTTTTAGAAAAAAATGTTCTAATGATTTTTTTTTCAATGGTACAGGTAGTTCAAGTCACAAAGTTTGCTAAAATGGGAAGTAACGGAACCTACAACGACAACGAAGGGGTCGAGCTCATTGTCACTAGACTAGGAGAGCCAACACTTGTGAAACCCTCTGAGGAAACAGGAAAAGGTCTATATTTCCTTTCTAATTTGGACCAAAACATTGCGGTTATAGTACGTACAATTTATTGCTTCAAGTCTGAGGAGAAAGGTAATGAAACGGCGGTTGAGGTGATTAAGGATGCTTTGGCTAAGGTTCTTGTGCATTACTACCCGGCTGCGGGTAGGTTAACTATTAGCGCTGAGGGAAAGTTGATTGTGGATTGTAATGATGAGGGTGCGGTTTTTGTTGAGGCTGAAGCTAATTGCAATATTGAGGATATCGGCGATCACACAAAGCCCGATCCTGTGACTCTTGGCAAGTTGGTTTATGACATTCCTGGTGCTAAAAACATTCTTGAGATTCCTCCTCTTGTTGTTCAGGTTAGTCATAACTTCTAACACATATGAATATACATATGGATAATAATTTTTAAGCTCATGGCTTATTGCAATCAACTTATTCATTTTCAAACCATCATTTTCAACCAAATTTTTGGAAAGTGAAAAAAAGCATTTCTTTGTTAAACAAAACTATAATCCATTTCACATAAGCTAATAAGACCAAACCTTTTAAGTTAAACTTACCCGACATTATGAGAAAATGATAGCGTAAGGTTATGTATAAATAGAAACGTAAATTTGGTTTTAATGTGTCCCCACAATTTTCAGAATTTATAGTTACATATATTTGAACCAAACAAAACTCTAGCTATTTGTTATGCGACATGTCTACTCATTAGGAGTAATATTAAATCTTGTACTTTTGGGCTAAAATAAAACTTGTAAACAATTTATAGGTGACAAAATTCAAATGTGGAGGATTTGTGCTAGGCCTTGGCATGAACCACAATCTCTTCGATGGAATCGCGGCCATGGAATTTATCAACTCATGGGGTCGTGTCGCGAGAAACTTGCCTCTAAAAGTTCCTCCATTTCTCGACCGTTCAATTCTCAGCGCGAGAAACCCTCCCCTAGTGGAATTCTCCCACGATGAATTTGCTGAAATCGAAGATGTATCAAACACCTCCGATCTCTATAAAGAGGAACTTGCATACAAATCATTTTGTTTCTCACCAGAAGATCTCGAAAACCTAAAAATCAAAGCCACATCAGATGGTGTCATGTCCACATGTACTACTTTCGAAGCCTTGTCAGCTTTTGTCTGGAAAGCGAGAACTGAGTCACTTAAAATGAAACCTGAACAAAAAACCAAACTTTTATTCGCGGTAGATGGACGGTCCAGATTTGACCCACCGTTACCAGAAGGATATTCTGGTAACGGTATAGTCTTAACTAACTCTATATGTTCGGCTGGCGAACAAATAAATAATCCATTATCTTACACGGTTAAGTTAGTCCATGACGCGGTCAAAATGGTTAACGATAGTTACATGAGATCGGCTATCGATTATTTTGAAGTGACTCGAGCTAGGCCATCACTAGCCTCGACTCTTTTAATCACTACATGGTCCAAACTTTCGTTCCACGCCAATGACTTCGGGTGGGGAGAGGCTAAAATGTCGGGTCCAGTCGCGTTGCCCGAAAAAGAAGTGATATTGTTTTTATCACATGGTGAAGAGAGGAAAAGTGTTAATGTGTTACTTGGGTTACCAATTTCTGCTATGAAGACATTTGAAGAACTTGTGAAGCATGTCTAGAGGTACAATGTGAAGGCTGTTCTTATGGGATTTGTGTTTTATTGTCTTGGATTATTATTTGTTACATGTGCTAAGTGTGCTACATTTAATGTTTATTGTTTTACAAAGTTATACTATGAGTTATATCATACTCCGTATATTGGAAGTTATCTTCACACTGAATTTGTATTTAAACATTTGGAAAAGTGAGATATATAAGTTATCATTTCTGTATTTTTTTATTACAAAAAGTCTATTTTCGTGATCGTGAGGAAAATTGTGAAAGTGATTGTGATATATATTGTAATTTTCATGATGGAGACATGTTTCTTGTTCTTTATACGTATGATGTTTAGCAGACTATTCAAACGTTTTGGTTTAAGTTGTTCAACTAAAAACATGTATGGGTTGACATTTAAAGAATGCAATAAATTATTTTCCTAAATTGCTACTAGTACATTTATATATAGTTGATAATTTTGTTATTTATGTGTTACCGCATCTAGAGAACTTAGGGTGGGTTTAATTGTAGATTTTTTTTTTTTTTTTTTTTTTTTTTTTTTTTTTTTTTTTTTTGTATCTCAATTTTTTTAGAAATAGAGAATGGTTTTTATCTCTAAAAAAGGTGCTATAAATTTAGAAAACGCGTTTAGATAGTATATTTTTTTTTTTTTTTTTTATAAAATTGAAAAATGTAAGGGGATATAAAAAATGAAAGGCAAAATATTGGAAAAAATTTTAGTTAAATTTTTAAAAATGAAATTTTCATTCTTTCTGTAAAATTTCTCAAAAACATGTAATTAAACGAATTTTCAACTTTTTCATTTTCTAATGAAAATTTTTCTAGAAAAGTGAAGTATTAATATATATATATTATGGAGCGTTTAAAACGACGCCGTGCAGTATCATGTAATCCCCCTTTTTGCTATCATGTAATCCCCGGGTTTTTCAGCCCAATAACGCGAGTCAGGCCCATTTCCATTTAGACGTTGTTAGGCCCAGTTTTGTTGTACGATTAGATATACACTAAAATGTAATTAGCTGAGGGTTACAACTATAATTAAGCGTACGTACATTAACATGTGTCGACAATCCAAATGTGTTTTAAGGTATTTGTGGTTGTGATTTGATTTTGTATACCAAACCATGTACGATGTTCACGACTTTCATAGTAGAAGATTCTTGAAAATCTATTCATGTGTAAGGTACTTAAAAAAACATAGTGAAACAAAGAAGAAGGTAGAAAAACCAAAAAAAAAAAGAAAAAAAGCCAAATACATTGCTTTCGCTATTGTATTTGTTTGCTGCTTTGTCATTTTGCCAGCTAAATTTTGCATGCTACTTTACATACTGAACTTTGCTTGCTTACTGTTGTTGTCATGCGATTTACATGGCCTATAATACTCATGCACATGTACTTGCTTAAACTAAAACCAAAGTTTTCAAACCCGGGTCGACCCGGCCGGGTCAACCGGTCGGACCAGTACCCGGTCAAAAAACGGGTCAAGAAACCCGGGTTTCTAAACCGGGTCAACCGGTTAGACTCGCCGGGTTTGGATTTTCTCTCTCTCTCTCTCTTTTTTTTTTTTTTCTTTTTTAATTTAAATTTTGACTATTTATTGTTTTTATTATTTTTGTTTGATATGACTTTCTTATTATTTTTGTCTGATATCCAAAGAGCTTATTTTCGTCTTTAGTTTGAACTTTGAACTGCATTTAAGAAGCCCTACTCGTTTTTCATGAACTAAACACATATTATATCGGCTCTAAATATAAATAGACCGGCCCACTAGGCCCAAAATCTCCCTAATCAAGTTCTTAACTGGTCTGGTATCCAAAAACATATTCTTAAAATTGTCGATGTTATCAATTAAATATCTGCTCACTAAAATCTATTTTGATTTGCTAAAAGAGTTAAAAAATGAAATGGATATTGAATTTGGGGTAACTCCAAATAAAAATATAATTACTTATTTTGGGACAAAGAGAACAGTTTGATGAACTCGGTAAATAAAACCTCTTATCTTTTTCTTATAAGAAATGTGTGGACTACGGATGGATATAACATAATTTGTGGGCTGTGTTATGGGGAGAAATATTTCTGTAAGGATAAAATAGTTTACAATTTCGAAAAACTAAGTAAACTTTACTTTTCAAATCTCTTTGTGTGATTCTTCCTCATGTGACCCATCATTATATATTATATATATATTAAAAGGTAAGAGATTACTGTAGCAAGCACTGTGCTTGCTACAGTTGTCTCTACAGTATATATATATATATATATATATATATATATATATATATATATATATATATATATATATATATATATATATATATATATATTTTTTTTTTTTTATTATTATTTTTTTTAGTATTAACGGTCGTTAGTTATTTTACGGCTGTTAACTAACGACCATTATCTTTAACATTTAAAAAAAAAATTGTACGCACTTTGTCCTTCATCTCAGTGGTTCATTGCAAATTTAGCCCTCAAATAATTTACATAAATGGTCCTTCATGTTATACATCAATTGCAAAGTCAGTCCTAGGTAACTAACTTCACGTTAAGCAGCTAACGGCAACAAAAGAATTCTGCAGCAACGCGCGGGTACCAAACTCGTATATACTAAAAGAGGGGAGGAGCTTAGGTCATAGGCCAGTGCATCAAGTGTTGTACGTAACAGTTGTTTCTACAGTGACCCGTGCTTCACATTAGTTGTACACATCTCCTCTCCTACAAATAAAAAACCTCTGTCTTCTCTCTCAAATGTACACCAAATAAAATGCTAAAAATAAACCCAGAAACTTCGATCGCCTCTTCATCATCAACAACAAAAAACAGCGGCTGAATCATAAAAAGCTAAAAAGCTAAGTCACAATTGATGTTACTGGTAAAGATTACGACTTAGAAACATGAAAAGGAACATCAAGTAAACAAAGCCCACCACTCAAATTAACATCTAACACACATAATCATAAACCCCCAATTATGCATAAACCCTAATCCAATGATTCATCAAATCAAACAATCTAGCCGTGTTCTTAGAAGTGCTTTTGACTACTAAGGAGATTAATTAAAATCGTTCGGGTCATACCTCATAAATCAAGGTATGCTGTTTTTCATATTCATTTATATGGTTTCCAATTTGAATGAAGTTGTTTTATTTTTATGTTTTTTTGTGTGGATTTTGTTTTTTTTATTAAGCTTAAAAATTAGTACTTTTGCGTTTACATTGAATTGAGTGATAATGTTTTTGTGACTAAGATGTCTATATATTGTACATATGAATTTTAGTCCAAATTCATATATTTTTGGATGCTGGGTTAGCTTAGATGCTAGGTTTATGAGCTTAAGTGAATGTTCAAAAACTAATAAGCTGAAAATGAAAATAGGGCTATACATGTGGTACTAATCTCCATACATTTACTATGCTATTGACTATAGTTTTATGTAACTGGAAAAAAAAATTAAATTGCACTCTATAATAATCTCACATTAAGAAATATTAAATTATTTGGTGGTAATATGGAATCATTGTTATATTTTAGATGGAATTACTTAAGTGTGCAAAGCATGCTTTCATTTGCTTCTGGTGCCTGTACTTTTACATCAAATGATTGATATTTTTGTTAAACTAATGATATAATAGATTATACCATTGATACAAGAATTCTTTAACGTGACCCACGTGCACATGAAAGTTTTGTTAATAGGTTAAATGGTCACAGGTCAGACGTCTGTGCACTTGCAACATTCGTGAAAACTCATTTGGTAACCTTTTCTGCAGTCGACCCCGTTTGTACAAACCTCCTCACTGATTAGTGAGTTTGTTTAGGCAATACTAGAAGTCAGGTGTAATGGGATTGAAGTTTTTTAAGGCATGTATCAATCCTCTTTTTCACTACTGGGACTGGGAGAGAGAAAATGCATACATTTACTTCTTAAAATGCAGCCTTGCAGGTAGGGGTGTCATTCGGGTCAACCCGACCCGATAAGCCTCTATCGGGTCGGGTCTATCGGGTTTTCGAAAAATAAAAATTAACCCGCAACCCGATCCGATAAGGAATCGGGTTATCGGGTTATCGGGTTGGGCTTATCGGGTTATCGGGTCAACCCGATAACCCGATAACGAAATAATTAAGCTTGAAACATGGTTTAGTTCAAAAATTATAAAACTTTTAATGGGTTATTATAGCTTATCGGGTTATCGGGTCAACCCGATAACCCGATAACGAAATAATTAAGACCAGCAACCCGACCCTATAAGGCTATCGGGTTGACCCGATAACCCGATAAGGTATATTGGACCCGAATCAACCCGACCCTATAAGGCCTTATCGGGTTCGGGTCGGGTCGACCCATATGACACCCCTACTTGCAGGCATGTCAACAACAGTTCTGTGTACTTTATAAGGATGTGGCTATTAGTTGAAAGTATTCCAGGGTAGTGAGAGATGAGTGTTTTGGGATGGGTCGTCGGCGTAGTTTATACTGATATATTGAAAGTATTCCGGGTCCCGCCAGCTGAATTGGAGCGATACCTTCGATCAATTCCAAAAGTCGCAGGCGCTGTTGTAATTCCGTAAGGGCTCAATCTTTCTCAACAAGATTTAAAAATATAGGTGTGTGTATGACGAATCAAAACAAGCGGTTTGTTGCATAGGTGTAACGAATCAATACAGGAGGATGGGGCGAATTGGTAACAGGTCATGGTTGCTGTCGAAATGGGTAACTTGCAGAAAGAGTAATGGTGACAACCTTCACCTCAACGAAAGATATGTCAAGGTACAAATTCCGTAATTATCTTCCTCTTTTGCTTATGATTTTGTCATTTTCTCTGATAAGCTTCAAATTATACTGATTTTTGGTGAACGTTTTTTTTTTTTTTTTTTTTTTTTTTTTTTTTTTTTTTTTTTTTTTTTTTTTTTTTAATTATGGGTAATGTTTATTTTAAGTGCATTTTGTATAAATTTGCTCATTGTAGGATTATTGCGGTTTTAAGGGTGTTTTGGGTCGTTTTAATGATTGTTTGGGACGGCTGCAAAAATAAAGTTTGGGTCATTCTATTAGGTGTTTTTATATGCTGCAAAACTCACTTTTTCTGGTTATTTGGGTCGATTTAAGGGGCGTATGGGGCTGCTCAAAATAGTAGTTTCAACATTTACTAATAACTAAATTTAATACATTTTATCAGTTATGGTTGACTTGAAGCTATATTTATGGTTTTATACATTCAAGTGAATAGAGATAAAACATAAACCAAATTGACCCATTATACATTAGCAAAATTTCTATTTCTAGCGATTACTATATGTCACAAAAATGGAGCTATTGGAATATAAGTAGTACTTATTAGATACCAATGTAGGAACCATTAAAATACTTAACACATTACAGGTTACGAAACTCTATTTCATGTTAGCTTCCTCCATATGAAATGCAATTATTTGACTATTTGCTGAAAATCTGTAAAACACCACTAGCATGTATTGGTGAAGTACAACCAGCCCTTTCATTTGTAATACTCTTAGCGATTTATTTTTCTAATGAGTCTCGACTGATCAGTAGTTAGTGTCATTCAGTATTTAGGCTTAAGTGTTTTATAAGCTTTTCATAACATTAAAATCAAATGTACGTCTTATATTTACGCCGATTGATGTTTCGTCAAGAGAAGTGATGAAAAGCTTTTGTTTTTGTTCTTCCATTTTCATATGTTAATTACTTGAAGTTTTGTTGCAGGTTGTTGGAAGTCTCAACTGGAAATCATGGTCAGCCTAAATGTCACTTTTGTAAAGGCACAAGACCCTTTTCTTACTATGTTGTAACCAAATGTTTTATCTCTATTCACCATTGGGAGGGTTGTGTGCAGATTTCATGAATCAATTGCTGTATTTAACTTTGCATACCAATCTTTTGCATATTTACTTCTACCCTATTCTTATAAATAACCAATAACATTTACATGAATATCAACTTTATACTGCCAATTACCATAAACCAACGCCGTCAAATATTTGGAAACAAAAACAAAATTTAACCCACACCCAATAACTACTTGCAAAAATAATTTTAAACAACTACATATACTTTTATAAACTATTTCTCTCTTTTTTACAACCAACAAATAACAACAAGCTACTATCTAAAAACACCCGCCGCAACGCGCGGGCTTCCAAACTCGTTTGTTACTAAACAAGTTTCACATTCTTTTGAGAGACTTTATTGTTTATAGTAGTTTCAGATTCAAGTTCTACTATTGAGACTAAAGTTTTTCACTAAAAAATTAAAATACACACTAAAACAACTTTAAATAATGCATTATTCATAATAAACTTTCTACGCTCTCAGTTACTTCACAAATAAATACGCACACACTAGTTGACGCTAATATATATACACCTTTACGCATAGCGGCGGGTATTGTCTAGTTTTATGAAAATAAAAGAATAGTAGACATTCAAAAAGGAATGCACGCCAGAGGTTGTCATCCCTATCGTAACGTATAATCAAATGAAACTCAACCCTTCTTATAAAGAGTTTGAGCAATCTATTAATTGTTACTAGCTTGCAGTTGTAGAGCGTTGTTACAGAAAAGAAGATACATCCACATACTGACATAGAAGCTCATCGATGGAGGAAATCATGCATAGGTTAAATGAACATGCACCAATGTAATAGTATATAAGGGAAAAATGGCTAAGATGGATATATGGCATTTTCTTCACCTGCTCACCCTGTTCTCCAGAGTCTCGTATTTTGGGTTACAAGTCTCTTATTTTAGAGACCATTAGAGCATGAGGTGCCTTAACGCATGAGGTGCGTTATTGCTTAACTTCCCACATTAAAGGCCAAGTTAAGACACCGCCTACGTGAGTTATAGCTGCGTTAACGCAACATGTCATTGCCTTAACGTTGGGTTAAGTGTGATGCTTTTTGTGAGTTAAGGAATAACTCACCCAAGTTAACACACCGCCCCCTAAGTTATTGAATAACTCAGTTTTTTGTTTGTTTAATTATGATAGAAGTGGGGCCCAAAATCTTGAGTTAAGGCGAGTTAAGGTGAGTTAAAGTAACGGGTGTTTTTTGGTGAGTTAAGGTGAAAAGGTTAAAGCTGACGTGACGGTGTGTTAAAGTTTAACTCGGTGTTAAGACACCCATTGCTCTTAAGTGCATTTTGTCATTTATGTGGTATTATCTCATAAAAAGAAGTCAATAGTTGCAAATTTTATATGCTTTTTATGTCTTTGAGCTGAAGTTTAGAATTTGAAAATCCTAATATATACAGTGACAATATCAAATAGCACAAGTATCAACAAAAGTGACTTAGCATCCTTATACTTACATAGTTACATTCAACAAAAAAGTAACATGGCTTTCTATGTCTTTAAGGTTTGAAAATTTGCATTATCATAAGCCTTATTTACACCTGGTCTAAATCCGAATCGTCATTTTATTTCCAGCTTTTATAAAATTTATACAGTAACCTGTCTTATTTTGTTGATACTTGTGTAGATAAAAGATTGTCAGGTCCACGGATAATTATATTGGGGCAAATATGAGAATCCTAATTACAGTAACATGACTTATATTCAACTGTATACAAATTTTCTAAAATCTCAGGTGCAATAAATTATTTTCTCTAAATTGCTACATTTATATATAGTTGATAATTTTGTTATTTCTGTGTTACCGCATCTAAATATAGAAAACTTGGGTTGCGTTTAGTAATGAAAAAGTTTTCTTAGTTTTCATTTTTTAGTTTTCTTGAAAATGTGAGAGCTATTATTTCTCTAGAGAACACTTGAAAACATGTTTATATGAGGTTTTCTAAAATGAGAAACTTATGGAGAGCTCATAAAAGGAGTGTTCTAAAACTTAGTTATAAACTTAGGAAACAAATTTTCCATATTTCAATAAAACTTGAAAAAAACTCAATTTGAATGCGTTTTCTATTTTTTTAAGTTTTTTAGGAAAATCTTTCTGAAACAGTGGAGTTTTCCATTACTAAACACGCCTTAGATATTATATCGGCGATAAATATAAATAAAGCTGCCCACTAGGCCCAAAACCTCCCTAATCAAGTTCTTAACTGGTCTTGTATCCAAAAACATATTCTTAAAATTGTCAATGTTAGTGTTATCGGCTCTAAAAGAATGTATATAAAGATAATAAAGTTGTAGGAATGCCTATTAGCTACATTATTTGTCAATTAAATATCATTTCTTCTCACAAAATCTACTTTGACTTGCTAAAAGAGTTAAAAATGAAATGGATATTGAATTTAGGATAACTCCAAATAAAAATATACTTATTTTGGGACAAAGAGAACAGTAAATAAAATCTCTTCTCTTTTTTATTTGAAAGGTGTGGACTAGGATGGATATAAACATAAATTGTGGGCTGCGTTATGGGGAGAACAGATATTTCGAACAGAGAAAGGATAAAAATATGAGTAAATTTCACCGTTAGTCTCTAAAGTTGTCGAGTTTTGCGTGGATCGTCCTTAAACTATTTTTTTTGGCATTTTCGTCCCTGAACTCCTCATTTTTGGCGTGGTTGGTCCCTGAAACATACTTTTGGCTAACGGACGTTCATTTGCATCGTTAGTTGACTAGTCAGCTGGGTTTTTGGTCATTTCACATTTTTTCAATGGCCTTATGCAAGGCTTGGTCCCTGAATACTAAACGGCTATTACAAGCGTATTGGTTCACTTGTTACTGTACAAACCCGATCATCTTCCTCCTCTTACATCGCAACCCTATCATTGTCACACACAAACAATCGCATACGCCGGCTGATTCTTGCAATGGCCGACAAAGATTGGAGCAAAGTTACGTTGACTGAAGACATGAAAGATTATCTTTATGAAACCTATAAGGATAGTTGGAAGCCAGGAGATGAGGTGTCTGATGAAATGTTGGACACCTTATGGAACTATGCTATGGTGGAAGGTTAGCACATTGTTGCATTGGTATTGTTTATAGTTAAATTTAGAGTAAATGATTTGAGTTGACCTTTTTCTGATCATCTGCTCCATCTTATTTTGACAGTTCTCAAAAAAGGACCTACTAAGGAATTTCCTACCATTGAAGCTGGGTTGGGTCAGACCTCAAAACCCATGGAGGGAAAGCCAACAGAGGAGAAGAAAGGTATGCATTTTGGTATTTATTTAAAATGGCAAACCTTGAGAATGTGTTTACACCATTTTGATGTTCATTTGCCCTTTTGTTGTGGCTCTAATGAATGATTTAGGTTAGTTTATGATTTACCAATGTGTTTATCCATATTGACTTTAGCAAGTCAAACTGCATTACTCAAAGTGCAAATGGTGTTTGACTTTAGCAATTAAGGGGCTTTGTATTTGACCTAATGAGTGCCCATTGTCTAGTGTAGCCCTTTAGGGGGTGTTTGAATGTCTAAAAAAACAGAGTTACCATATTGGTTGGATATATGTATTAAATCTAACCTGTGTTAACTTAGTATGTTTCAGATGAGCATCCGGATAAGGTTTATGTCCGTAGGGTTGAAAACCTTGAGAAGAAGATTTCCATCCTTGAGAAAAGGATGGAACCAATTGAGGAGGTGTACTTTTACCGAGGAGATTACGGATTTGGGAGTGAAAAATCCACTCAAGAAGTGGCTTCCGTTGACAAGAGGATTGAACACCTTGAAAGGAAGCAACAATGGCTTGAAAAGAGGATGCTAAACCTTGAGTATCAGTGCTACTCGAAGGCAATGAAGGGTGTTCCAAGTGAAGAGGAAGTATCCAGTGAAGAGGAATTTTGTACTGCAAAGGATGTTGCAAATGAGGTGATTAGTGTGTCAACTGAAGAGGATGAACCTACTCCAATAATAACCAGGCCTTCCACTTCAAAGAGATCCACAGCTCTGAAAGATGAAGCTGCTTCAGGTTCAATTGCTGAAGATGTTCCAAAGATATCCAGACCTTTCAATACTCACAAAAGAGGCAGAGCTTCCATTTCAACTGCTGCACCTGCTCCCAAAAGACCCAGAGGCAGACCTCCTTCATCTTCAAAAACAGGTGGTCAAAAGAAAAAAGGTCCATCAACTTCAGGTCCAAGAGGCAAAGCTTTCACTTCAGCTGCCGCACCAGCTCCCAAAAGACCCAGAGGCAGACCTCCCTCTTCTTAAAAAACAGGTGGTGAAAAGAAAAAAGCTCCATCAACTTCAGGACCAAGAGGCAAAGCTTCCACTTCAGCTGCTGCACCAGCTCCCAAAATACACAGAGGCGGACCTCCTTGTTCTTCAAAAAAAGGTTGGCAAAAGAAAAAAGCTCCATCACAAGCTCCTCCATCAACTTTAGCTCAAATAGGCAAGAGGCCACCACCTATGACTAGAGTCGTAATTGGTTTAAGAGCTCGAGATGCTCCGGCTGTTTTATGGTTTTGAAGTTGACTTGATGTATGGGTCCTTCTAATTATATGTTTATAAACAATTACTTTTGCTGCTATATTGTACATTCAATTATAGTTGGATATGGGCCAACTTTTTTGACATTAAGTTATATTTGGAAATGCTCCAAATTTTTGGTTGTAAAAAATAAGATACTCATCTAGTATTAGTAAATATGCAGGTTTTCTATCTTTGAATCATTTGACTTTTGTTTGTTGGTCGTATTAAGGATTATAAGTCTAGTTATATAAGATTTTGTTATTTGAGTTTTCATTGTAAGTTGACTTGTAAAAGTCAGTGAATGACATGGGCAGTACCTTTTGATGTTATAAAATGAGACATTCAAAGATGTTAGTTTGGAAATTCAAATGAATTAGACAACATATAGAAAATATGTGATTTCAAGTAAGCATAACAAGGAAAAGTTGAAAAGACATTGTATCAAACAATTTGGGTTAATACTGTTGAGAAAAAAACTTGGTACTAGTGGGTGTATTTAGTACTGGTAGGATATCAAATGTGTAATAAATGTCTGTTGAACCTATGTTCCGTTTGCATTATCAAAACTAGTAGTATACAACGTTCAACAATAAATTACTAAGCCGTGTGTCTTTTCCAAAGCAAAAAAAACCGTTCAGTTGCCTTAAGCAATGGTTATAAATTGGAACATTTGTAAACAACAAACTCATTCAAAACAACTTACATCTATACAATATCAAAAAAAATGGCATCAACATCAACAATTAACGTCCAAGTGAATGAAGCAGATGTTAAAATGCAAGAGAATCCAGGAATGCAACATGTGCAAACAAATGACATTGAAGAAAAAGCTGCAATACTTCAACAACTAGAAGAGGCTGAAGAAGAAAGTGAGGAAGTACCAGAACCGACATTTGAAGAAACAATTGATTGGTATTTTAAAGAAAAGCTTCAAGTACAGCAAAAAAAATTGAAAAAATTTGAAAAACAAGAACAAGCTGCTAGAGGAAAAGCAAGTAGGAAAAGTAAATACACTTGGAAGAAGATGTTGGCATACAGAAAACGCAAATATATTGCGTCTGACGAAGAGGAAGAGTCATAAGATGATGAGCATTTGGATTATGACAACCTTCATTTGTCATTTGATCCCGAAAAATCTCCCAAGTTTAATTGTTAAGTGTATCATGTAATGTTTAATTTTTGTTGAATAAAAATTTTATTTTATGTTGAATGAACAAGGCTATTTTGTGTTGTTTACATCATTTGGCCTTTTCTTAGTTGGAGTTAGTAGCTACAATATCTCTAGTTATATAACACTTTGTAATTTTGCGTGCTGATTGTAAGTTGACTTATAAAACTCAAATAAAGCCATGGGTGTATTTGGTACTGGTAGGATCAAATTTACTACGGTTGGGTAACCCTTGGTACTGTTTGGGAATACCCGCTATGCATTAATAACCGTTGAGATATTTTGTGGGTATTGGTTCGCATATAGGTTTCAACACATTCGAGTATTCACACTCTTTCTTTAATTCACAATACAAACAAAAGTTTAATTCATTTGATTTTCCCAAAACCCTAAGTCACATCCATATCATCTCAATTGGGTTTACCAAACACACATACTCTTCTAAACGACTATAACCCAGAACCCTAATCAAAATTTTAACAACCTTAATGGCGATTTTGGAAAATTGTAAGACACATAACATGGTAGCCTACTTACAGAAACGGGAGGGAAGTGAAGTGTTCCACCAGATTGTGGATTTTCTCAATAGAAGTTACATAAGGTATGCTATTACACAAAATCCTACTATTTTTGTTTCCCAAATCAATCAGTTTTGGCAAACTGCCAAAGTCAAAACACTTGCTAATGGAGAAAAAGAGATAAATGCTACAGTTGATGGCATATTCATGGCTATTACTGAGTCATCTGAAACTATCAGACAATGGGGGTATTTGTTCATTGCCAAATGATGAAATGTTTCAAAATCTTTACTATATGGGGTATGGGTTAACTTTTGATAACTTAACTTTTCAAAAACCACAATTCCCCCCCTCAATGGAGATTTCTCATTCATACCGTACTACATTGTTTAAGTCCAAAGAAAACTTGTTGGGAACAATTTAGTAGTAACATAGCAACTGCTATTGTTTGCTTGGCCACAAAAAGGAAGTTTAACTTTTCAAAATTGATTTTTGATGGTATGGTGAAAAATGTGAAAAGCAAATACAAATTTTTAATGTATCCAAGATTTATTCAAATTATTTTGAACAAACACAAGAAACGGCTTCAACCTCACAAAACCATTCTTAAAACTCCAACCCTTAATCAAAAGGTTTTTAGGAATATGAGGACGCTTTGTGTGGGTTATAATGGGAGAGAAGCACCACTATTTTTATCAATGATTGTTCCACCACTCGAGGGTC
>JARVZY010006096.1:0-27442 GCA_030686995.1 Artemisia argyi
GGGAATCTACGTCTTCCCCCGAGTCCCTTCTGTCGTGAAGTTTTTGAGTACTTCAAGCGTTATTTTCCTCTTCTCAACCAATTCAGCATTGCTAGTATCACTTCTTTCGTTATGCTTGTAGGGCCTATGGTGGATAAACACGTATAAGCCCAAACTATTAAAAAAAAAAAAAAAAAAAAAAAAAAAAAAAAAAACTTTTGACAAGCTAAATTCAAGTTTAACCAATGGGTTACTAGTTAAATTGTTTAGTTTAATTTTGCTTTAAACTACATTGGATTGATGTATTTTTTTTATGTGATTGCTCAATATTAAAGTTGTATCAATTGTAATATTTTAAGTTGACGATAATTTTTACAATGATTATTAGTTAAACTATATTATATGACATATCTAATATCACTTGTGATATTTTTCATAAAATAGTTAATGTCTAATATCACTTGTGAAACAAGTATGCTTTTTAATCTTTAATATCTGATAACGCTCAAAATTAACATGTTTTTAGTCGCGTTATTGTTTGTTTTACGCATGGAAATTGGTCATATTTGTATATATTTGTTACTTAATCGTGGAAAGTGTTTATGCATGCAAATATAGCCAAAAGCAGGTAAAAATGATTAAAAGATGAAGAAATGAAGTGATCATGCACATTTGGAGAGTTTCAAGAAGATCATGAAAGAAAGAAACGACACATAGACAAAAGGATTTGATAAAGACAATGTCTTCTACACATATTTATCAAGGAAATATCAAGTTCTAATGAATAAAGTCATGCCACGAATAAAGACAATGCATGCAACGTAAAACGACAAAGAAAAGACAAAAGAATAGTTTCCAGACAGTGTCCAACCGATCGGATGCAACCCGCATCCGATTCGGTTGGAGTGTTCTCAAGGAGTGCCATCCGATCGGATGGAGATAAACCGATCGGATGGAGGTGACTGATGTTACAAGTCTTGCATTTATGGACGAATTTACTCCCCATAATCATTTGTGGCTGATCATTTCTGTTTAAATAACTCAAGAGGGACGTTTTTACTTGAAAGATAAGTGTTATTATGCTATATAATGACTACTTAGGGTCTAGATTACATGTACCATCAAATATCTAACTAAGTTTTACACCAAATATTGTTAGTTCATCTTATATTGCCTGAAAGTTTACTAAGTGTTGTGAAAAATGTCCAGAAAGTGTTGAGTTCGAGTCTCAAGCCTTGGTTCAAGTTTGGAGTTGTTTACTTACGTTAGTGAACAATTGGAGGAGTGTGGTTGCTATAGTTCCACAAGTTTATTCATTGTAATTCTCAAGCTAGGTACACCTTGATACTTATAATGAACAATTGTTACTTTGAGTTTAATGAAAGTTTTCTTATTTACTTGTGTTTTAATATGATTATTATGGAATAATTTGTGATATACTTGTGTGTATGATGTGATTGGTTACGGAGTATTCTTTTATGAAAAAGGTGATGCATGAAAACATATCTATTTTATGAGTTTGTTGAAGTAATATCTAATCTTGCTTAATTTGTTGGTAAAAACAATCTTTGGAAAAATAGGTCCGAAAGGAGTTTCAACTTGTTTTTATTTCAAAACATTAGTGCACGAATTAGTATGGAATATGATGCTTGACACCCATCTTATTTACTTGTTAAAATGGATTTGAGAAGATTTCATCACGAAAAATGACCGAAAGGATTCGTAGGAATTCATAAGAAAAGAATTGATTTTTAAAACAACCATGTGATTATAGAATTGTCATACTCATTTGATATGTCCGAAAGGAGTCATTTAGGTGATAGAATTCTTAGTGGTAGTTAAAACATGACATACATCATAGATTGTATAACTACTCATTTTTAGTTGCGCATCATAACAAGTTTTACACCAAACTTTATACTTAAATTGTCATGATACTCCTAATTACCAATCAAGGAATTATACACAAGTATATGCTTAGTTCTTATTGAGTTTCTTTTAAATTGATATTTACATAAATTTGGATTGACAACCCTTATTTAACAAACGTTTTTCTTATTACTAAAACTATCAAATCCCTTGGGACAACCTCGACTTACCCACCTTTACTACATCGGACGAGTATACTTGCTCGTATGTGCTAAATAAATAATCGGATAAATCGTGTTTACAAATTTTAAAACTTGCATTAATAAAACGCACATCAATATCATATAAGATATTTCATTGCAATGTATATCTTTTTATGTATTATAACCTTTTTTTAAAAAAATATTTTTATATTTTTCAGGTACAAGATGATTTTTGTTTATAAAATATCACAAGTGATATTAGACATTAACTATGTTTATGAAATAGCACAAGTAATATTAGACATTAACTATGTTTTTTTATTCATTTTAATATTTGTAAGTGACACTTATTTATCTCTTGTGATATAACACTATAAGGAAGAAGAAGAGTACTTAAATTGTCTTAGTTATTTAAGACTAATAACTCATGTGATAAAGCAATATAATGTGACACTAATTCTGTTATTCCACATATGAGTAATATCTCATGTGATAAAGTAATTTAAAGTGGCACTAATTCTGTTGTTCTACATATAAGTAATATCACATGTGATAAAGCAATAAAATGACCAAAGATAGCATCATTCATGTCTAATTATATATATTCAAATAACTCAAAAGCATCAGCCTGTATCATTGTGTACAACAGTTAATATCTAATATCACTTGTGATATTTCATAAAAATAGTTAATGTCTAATATCACTTGTGATATTTCATAAATAAAAGTCATTTTGTACCTGAAAAATATAAAAATATTAGAAAACATATATGAAAACGGACATATAAAAATACTACAAAAAAATATGAAAATGGACGAAAATGTGTGAAAACGGATGAAAATATATGAAAACGGACGAAAACGTATAAGACTTATGAAAACGGACAAAATCGTATGAAACTGGACGAAAACGTATGAAAACGGACAAAAACGTCTAAAAACAGACGAAAATGTCTAAAAACGGCCAATAACATATGAAGAAAGGCGAATACATATGAAAACATCTGAAAACGGCCGAAAACGTGTTAAAACGGACGAAAACATATGAAAACGTCTGAAACGGAAAAAAATGTATAAAAACAGATAAAAACATATAAAACGGACGAAACGTATGAACATGACAAAAACGTATGAAAACAAACAAAAATGTATGAAAATGAACGAAAATATATAAAAACGGACAAAAACGTATTAAAGCGGACATAAAAGTATGAAAATGTCTGAAAGTTGCCGAAAACGTATGAAAACTGATAAAAAAAAAGTATGAAAATGGACGAAAATGTATAAAAACAAGAAAAAGTTTTTATTGTGAGATATTTATTTGCCGTTTTTATAAGACAAGAAAGACAAGAATTTATACTTTTGGTCCTTCCATGGTTTTTTAATCTTAAATCTTGTCTTTTTAATCAAATGGAATGGATGGTCTAGATTTGTCCTTTAGTTTCTACCAAAATAAGAGTTTGAAAAATAACTCACCTCATGTCATGTAGGGGATTGATTGTAACCCGCATGGCGTACAAAATATGCATGAACAGTGAAAAATGAACACATAAAGGTCATGCAAACCAAAACAACGGGTAATGTACATTCACAGATATAAGTCTGATGATGTCGACAGTTTCGGGTTTATTTGTTGTTAGTTCTTAACAGGAAAAAGTACCTTTTGAGGATAGTCATCTTGAAGGCGTTAATAATTATCAAAGGACAAGTTTTTCATTAATCTGTAGGATTCTTCGTAGCATGAAGTGGTTTTTGCTGCAAAATCCTAAACACAATCATCTAGACTTGGTATTTCCAACACCTATATACGGTGGAGTATTGTGAAATTGAGGCAGGACTAGTAAAGAAATACCCTTCTGTGGGTAATGATTATGATGTTTCCTGTTGTCACAAATTCCATTTCAAATGTTTGCTTATCAAGTGGCGGAAAAAGAAAGATTAAATGCAAGTCAATCAAATAGAAGAGGCTATCGCTCCCATTGACATGGACGCTTACTCGGTTTTGGATGAGCGAGCATCTAAGCGAAGTTCATCCAACCATGTTCTTAATTTCTCTTCTTCATATAAATATTTACAACTATCACAATAGGCCAATAGCAAGTTCATAGAAGAATTGATAAGCAGTATCACGGAAATACAGTGGTCAAGTAAACAAAAGCAATAAGGTGTTCTACAAAGTACCAACATGTTGGGTATTTTCTTAGCCCATGAGGTTAAAAGCCCAACACTTTTAGGCCCATCTTGGGTCAATATTGGTCTCCTATATTACTGCACTTTTCAGAGATTAGAAGGTACGAGAGAAGTTTGAGAGAAAAACAAAAACAGAAAAGAAAGAAGATTTTCGGAGTTAAATATCACCCAAACCCAACAGCAGTGTTTGTACGATCACCGGAGTTTGAACTGTCGGATCGTCACGATTTTCGGACAGTAGCTTCCTTACATATAAAGGAAGACTTTGACCGTTGGGATTCTGATTTTGAGGCCTGGAAGTACTGTTTCTTGCCCGGGCAGTTTGCATCAGATTTGGTGATATTCTTCCTTTCTTTTCTTTGTTTGTTGCCATATATCTTGATGTTGATTCCAAGATTATGATGTTTGTTGTATACCTCTAGTGTTATCTAGAGAAGACTTTGTGTACCTCTCTTGGTTGATAGTGGATTTAAGCGGCACTAGGTGTCCCGTGGTTTTTACCCATTTTGGGGTTTTCCACGCTAAAAGCTTTGGTGTTCTTGTTGTGTGTTTGATTACATTTATTACCTGCTGGTTTGGGGCTGATTTGAGACCATTAGGGGCTGTTTATAGTTGTTGTTAGTGTGCCTCATTTGTTTACTTCCTCATAGGTTCATACGGGTTTGGGTAGGTGTTGTCAAACGAAGGTTTAGCTTCCGCATTTGTGTTTATACCGTTGTGACCCATTGCACCTTTACCCGTCAAATTGGTATCAGAGCTTGGTTCTTGGTTTGGGGACTTAACCTGTTTGAATGATGGAAGCTAATACAAGTAGGATGGTTAGTTTGAATGGTTCCAATTATCATGTTTGGAAAGGGAAGATGGAAGATCTCCTTTATGTTAAAGATTACTACTTGCCTGTTTTTAGTGTTGAGAAACCTGAGAACAAAACAGATGCAGAATGGACTATTTTGCATAGACAGGTTTGCGGGTATATTAGGCAGTGGGTTGATGATAATGTTTTGAACCATATTTGTGAGGAGACACATGCTCGTACTCTTTGGAACAAACTTGAACAGTTATATGCTCGAAAAACTGGAAATAACAAGTTGTTCTTAATCAAGCAAATGATGGGATTAAAGTATACTGATGGGTCTCCTATTACTGATCACTTAAATGCTTTTCAGGGTATTATAAATCAGCTTGCAGGTATGGGTATCAAGTTTGAAGATGAGATTCAAGGCTTGTGGCTTCTTGGTACTTTACCGGATACTTGGGAGACTTTTAGGACATCTTTGTCCAACTCTGCACCAGATGGTGTTATCACCATGGAATTGGCTAAAGGCAGTATTCTGAATGAAGAAATGAGAAGAAAGTCACAGGGTTCTTCTTCACAGTCAGACGTCTTGGTCACTGAAAGGCGGGGGAGAAGTCAAAGTAGAGGTCCGAGTAACAGAGGTAATCATCGCAGTAGTTCCAGCAAAGGAAAATTTGCTGATGTTGAATGCTATCATTGTCATAAAAGGGGGCACACGATGAAGTTTTGCCGACAGTTGGAAAAGGAGAACAAGAAGAAAAACTACAACAACCAAAAGAACAAGCACAAGAAAGATGATGATGGTGATGACAGTACTGAAGTAAATACCACCACAGATGAGTTCTTTGTTTGTTCTGATTATGATATGGTTAACCTTGCTTATGATGATTCGAGTTGGATTCTTGACAGTGGTGCTACGTGTCATGTTGCAACACGAAAAGAATATTTTTCATCTTACACACCAGGTGATTTTGGTGTTGTTAGGATGGGTAATACTGGGCTATCTAGGATTGCTGGTATTGGAGATATTTGTTTGAAGTTTGACACAGGGATGGAATTGGTTTTACATAATGTGAAACATGTCCCAGATATGAGACTCAATATTATCTCAACAGGTCTTCTTGACGAAGATGGTTACCACAACAGTTCTGGTAATGGCTTGTGGAAAGTGACTCTCGGATCCTTGATTGTTGCAAGAGGGAAAAGGGAATCCAAGTTATATATGACACATCTGAAGATCTCCAAGAGCATTGTCAATGCTGTAGACAATGATGATATGACTGAGTTATGGCACAAGAGACTTGGTCACATGAGTGAAAAGGGGATGTCTATTCTTTCTAAGAAGAATGTGTTAACCGGTGTGCATGATATCAACTTGAAGAAGTGTTCTCACTGTTTGGCAGGAAAGCAAACTAGACTTGCTTTCAAGAGTCGGTCTCCTTTCAGAATGGAGAACATACTTGATCTGGTACATTCCGATGTTTGTGGTCCCATGAAGACTAAAACACTTGGTGGGTGTTCGTATTTTGTCACTTTCATCGATGATCACTCAAGAAAGGTTTGGGTGTATACCTTGAAGACTAAAGATCAAGTATTGGATGTGTTTAAGCAGTTTCATGCTTTAGTTGAGAGGCAGACAGGGAAGAAACTTAAATGTATTCGAAGCGACAATGGAGGTGAATACATTGGCCCCTTTGATGCTTATTGTAGAGAGCATGGAATTCAGCATCAAAAGACTCCACCGAAGACACCGCAGTTGAATGGCTTAGCAGAGCGGATGAATAGAACTTTGGTTGAGAGAGTTAGATGCTTGCTTTCACATGCAGGGTTGCCTGCTTCTTTTTGGGGTGAAGCTTTGAATACGGCGGTACATGTTATTAATCTAACCCCTTGTGTTCCTTTGCGCTTTGATGTTCCTGACAGGGTTTGGAGCGGCAAAGATGTTTCATACCGTCATTTACGAGTCTTTGGATGCAAGGCATATGTGCATATTCCCAAAGATGAAAGATCAAAGCTTGATGTGAAGTCTAAGCCATGTGTATTCCTCAGGTATGGTCAAGATGAACTTGGGTACAGGTTGTATGATCCAGTTCAGAAGAAACTCGTTCGTAGCCGAGATGTAGAGTTTGACGAAGACCAAATTTTGAAAGATGTTGAGAAGGCTGAAAAAGAGACAATTCCTCAACATAATGATGATCCTATTGATTTAGATCCGGTTCCTCCAAGACATTTTGATGCACAGTTTGGAGATGATATTCAGAATGATGAAGAACATGGTGCTGATGATGTTGATGCTCAAGAGCAACCATACCTAGATGAAGACGTTCATCCTGAGTTACCAGTACCTATGCCACCATTCGTTCCGGTTAGACGGTCCACTAGAGATCATCATCCTTCCACACGCTATTCTGCATATGAGTATGTTTTACTCACTGATGGGGGAGAGCCCGAGTCTTATGAAGAAGCTATGGAAGATGAACACAAGAAAGAATGGTCTGAAGCTACGCAAGATGAGATGAATTCCTTGCATAAAAACAATACCTTTGAGCTGGTAGAGTTGCCTAAGGGCAAGATGTAACACCCCCAATTCATGGTTGCAGCGGAATTCGAACTGGGTGTTACTTGACGGCACAATAGACACAATAATAGAAAACGAACTCCAATTGAGTCGTTTTAAAAGATTTATCATTCAAATTGTATAAATATCAGAGATTACAAAATGAGGTCCCAGATGGTTCCATGTTTACAAATTAAATGAGTTTTGAATGATAATAAAATTTATAGCCCTCTTGAGTATCCGTGACCTTCCGTGCCATCCTTGATCGTCATGAACCTGAAATACATGCTTGAGAGGTCAACACAAAGGTTGAGTGGAATTCGTAGAGTTTAGTTAAATCGTTTGAACACAATATGTCGTAGTGTGAGCTATAGACTCACACTCATAGTTAGAAAACAAAATCGTTATTTATTTCACTAAGCTCATGCAACCAAAGCATTAACATCGAACCAACAAAATTGGCATTATAGAAGCCCTACCAAGGTACTTTTGCCATTATACCGCTAAATCTCAAATATAGTGCATTTGTGAGAACTCATCGTTGTTCAACACAAATGGGATCCGTCAATCCCAATAGATCTATTCACAATATTCGCGCTCACTAAAGGTAGTGACTAATGGTTCATGATATAGGGACTTCGAACATGGCAATCATTACATAGTGATAATAAAACATCGTCGTGAAGCATACATTAGAAAGCATTGTGTTCGAGTAGAAAAATAATAGCATGTATTCCCCCCATGGGTTTGTAAAATAGTTAAACAATAGAAAGTGGGGCTACGAACTTACCTTAAGTTATGTAGTGAGTAATGAATGTGATGGTCGAATCGCGAAGGTTTCTATGAGCAACCTATAATAGAATGTCGCGACTTAGGATCGGAGTAAAGAATATGAAGTAGTGCCTATATATATATATCTTGCATTTAGTCCATGATGTGGTATGATGTATAGTATAAGTCTTTGAAAGAAAGATTCATGAAACATGTATGTTTTATATATCGTTTACTACCGTTCGGGCCGACATAATTCAGAAGTCATGTTAGTAAGCGTTCGAGGAGCCAAGACACTTTAACTCGTAAATCCACAACTCAACTCGACGGCTTACATAATGAACTCCTCACATGAGGCTCCCTACTATTGTAGTAGTTGATGAAATATATAGATATAAGTTTTGATCCGAAAAGTTACATGTCCGATATTTGAATAAACTTAGGAAAGTTTATTTGTACATGAAGATTGTTATTAGGGGTAGTTTCATAAGTCTTGTATGACCATTTTCTCTTTGTATATCTCATGGTTCCTTTTCAAGTGAAGTAGATCCAAATTGCTTGTTCAAGTTATCGCCTAATTCATTGTTTCATGTTTACGCCTATGTAAGTTGGTATGGTCATTTCGTCATGGCCTAGCCATGACCTTTGGTCCTTGTTCCAAGGTCATGAGACACAACCTTGGCTCTAGCCATGGTGGTGGTCTTGATTATAGGTCATAAGACCTCTTGTTCCTTTTAAAATATAACCATAATATAGTGACTTTGGTCTAAAATGGGCTGTTAAGATTTTGAAGAAAATTATCACCCGGAAAGCGTTTTCAGGGCTCGAGCTTCTTTGTTCCTGAACGAAAACGTCGTTTCGGACAACTTTCGTGTTTTAACTTTTTAATGAATCGGACCAGAAGTGGGACTTTCAAAACCCAAATTTGATCAGAATGGTATTTGGCAGTTTGCCGCAAAGTTTTGGTAACTTCAAATGGGCGTAACTTTTGACTCGTATACTCGTTTTAGGTGGTTCAAATTGCTATGGTTTCCTTGTTAAGTCCTCTACTGTAATATGTAATGATCCAATATCATAATTTTACCATTTTGGACGTGGTTTTCCAAGAAAGTCACTAGTTTACTTGTTTGAATAACATAAGTTACATATATGTATCAATACTTGTTTTACTCACTTTTATACATCATGGACATGAATACAAGACATAATATAGCATGAATAATATGTAAATAACATGAACATGATTATTCAACAAGAAGCATGTTAGGGTTTGGCTTACAACTTTTGGCTTTCAAAGATGAAAGGAAGTTAACATATAAGGATAGGACATTGATAGACTTGCTTCAACCCTTTTTCACTTCATGCAATCTTTCTACCCTTGGTATTCTTGAAAGAGATGTAATGAAAGTTGAGGTGAATTGAGTGGATTTAAACTCAAGAGAAATCACCAAGTATATGAAGTTATGGAAGTGTTTGATGAATGATAACCTAACTAGAGTTTCAACCTTGAACTTGCACTTGAATCATGCATGAAACTAGAAGGAAATGAGCAAAGGATGGTGTGGTTTTGGTGTTGGATATCCACGGCAACAACACAAGGGGGGGGGGGGGGGAAGGGAGTATTTATAGTCCAAATGAGGAGGTTAGGAAACCACTAGGAAATTACCAAAACTTGGTGACCAAGTTGTAATTTAGTGATGATCTAGGGGTAAATTCATGAGATGAAGCCACATGGGTGTGACTCCCCCCCTCCTAGGGCGGTTCATGAGCTTGGAGAGCAAGGGTTAGACTTTTCTTGGTATTATCCAAGATACTTGGTTAGTTTTGACTCCGGGAAATGCCAATCGTAAATGATTAAGCCTCAAAACATAAAACCGGGTGTCGTAAAAATACGAAACTTGGAGGAATGATTAAACTTGTCAAAATACTCCATAATAAAATATAAAATGAGTGGTAGGTTCCATCGGGTGCTAAAACCCTGCTAAAAACTGGAAACACGGGTCTAAAACGCGTAATACGTAAAACGTACGAATATTGCGTAAAATTGAGAAAAGTAAAATGTTACTTTTCTAATAGGATAATATTGATTTAAAATGACTTATAATGTCTAGACTGGGCTCAGTCTAGTGTCGGTTGGTATTAAATGTCTTTTAGACATCAAACCGTAAGCCTAAAAATCAAGGAATGACTTATAAAATCAAGGGATGATTTTTGGTCAATGGAGGAGGGAAAAATATGTTGACTTTTTCTAAAAAGTTGAAAACTCAAATCGTCTTAGAAACGCGTTTTGTGGTCTAACGGTTAATCGCCCATACGGTTAAGCGTGCTCATGTGAGAGTAGTACAGGCTTGGGTGACCTGCTGGGAAAAGTAATTAACCTAAAAATGCGAATTGTTACAGTCTCTACCTCTTACGGGGAACTTCGTCCCGAAGTTCTATGTGTGTTATATGTTGGAGTGGTGTCGATGAAAAGGTGTGGTTACTTATGAGGACTATAGTCTGGGATTACCAGTGATGTAGTTTGATTTGTCGTTTCAGTGTATGGTGTAGGACGAGGCTTGCTTTTATGTAGGAAAGGTATGGTAATAGTCGAATATCAAAGGAAATTGATATAGCAGTCGAATATTAATAGGAATTGATATAGTAGTTGCAATCATAGCCTAGTTGGTAATCTGTTGTTGTACCTAGTGTTTATTGACTTCATACTTATGTTATTTCGGATACAAATAAGCCCACTTGTTTATAATTCTTTATTTACATAGAGAGGCATCCCAAACAATGTAGATAAGGAAATATAAACTTATGGTTTAGTGATTTACAATGTCTTTATTTAAATGAAAAGGCATCCCAATCCATTCAAATAATTACAAATCATCCTACACAACATTCATACTTAGTCGGTGAGTTACAAGGTAGGGTATTACGAGATGATACTGGTGTTCCAAGATGAATATTCAATCTTGTAAAGCTGGTAAGGGTGCTTGTGGTGTAGCTAAGGATGATTTGAGCTTTAAAAGTGCATCAAGATCTGTTAATGAGCTTGTGGTTTCAACGGTTGTGAAGATAATGATGTGATATGTTAATGAACAAAAGTGTGTAGTGTATGCCCAGCATTAATATTCTTAGGTATAGATGTTGAGTTTGCTTTAAAAATCTTAAAAGATTTTAAAGGTTTATGATGGGATGGTATCCTTAGGAACTAAACAGGATAGTACTTCTACGGGATGAAGAGAAGAATTGATAACTATCCCAAGATAGTAGTTAGGATTATCTCATAAATGAAAACTTTCAAGAATGAAATTAGGTAGTACAAATAAGGTGTTAAGATTTCGCTGAGTGGTAAGACACTATCGTGTCTCTAGATCGTTTTAAAGAATTCTGGTGGTTTATCGAGTTCAAGTAGGAAATCAACCTAAACATAACCCTAGTACAACTATTCTCAGCATTTGAAAATTTTAAGTCGAATATAGTTAGTCAGACTATATTCCACTGTCCCTAGGTTAAATATAGGTGACTAGTCTATATTTAGCCGAGGTTCGATAAAATTTTCAAATACCTAAATTAGGTATACTTTTGATATGTCCGTTGCTTTCGAGAAACTGTCCACTAAACAAAGGCGATGTCAAACCATTCAGTTACAAGTCCCGCCCATACAAGACTTGTAACCTATGTTTTCACATTCCATTGCATAGAAGATAGTACGGGTAGATACGTGTGGAAAGGAAGTTTTAAGTAGTTCTAAAATAGAACATACTTGGCGAGGATCACGAACTTTTAACAATGAAGGTTTCAGAAGAAAACTTTGATGAATGTAGAGAAAGTTCAGCTTTCGTAGGTGATGGATTAGTTTATCCTTTAGAAATCTCATAATAGATTGTGATGGGTTTTTGATATCATATGAAATGATATTGATGAGGTGGTGGAATAATTCGAGAGACCATTGCACAAATCACAATGTCTCGGAAGTAGATTAGACCATTGTGTGACTCAAAACATTTGAGAAATGATTAAGACCATTGTGTCATACAATGTTCGGGAAATAGAAAAGACCATCGTAATTCGTTACAATATCTTGGACATAAAATGTTGGAGTAGGAACATGATTGGGAGAATGTAGTTGTGTCGAAATGCCCTAGAATAGGCATACGTAGATATGTTTAGATAAAATGATTGAAAATAACTCGAATGTATATATAAATATACTAGTATTTGTTCGTGTAGTAAATGCCTAGTGTGTATATATGAATATACTTATATGTTCATGTAGCATAAAATGCTTAATAAGTCCATAATCGCCTGGAGGATGGAAGACACGAAGATCGGAAGGCTATAAAATGTTTTTGCTTGTAGTGTAGTTATAGTTTAGGTCTCAATTAGACCCGTTTCTCTATAACCATGGCTCTGATACCAATCTGTAACACCCCCAATTCATGGTTGCAGCGGAATTTGAACTGGGTGTTACTTGACGGCACAATAGACACAATAATAGAAAACGAACTCCAATTGAGTCGTTTTAAAAGATTTATCATTCAAATTGTATAAATATCAGAGATTACAAAATGAGGTCCCAGATGGTTCCATGTTTACAAATTAAATGAGTTTTGAATGATAATAAAATTTATAGCCCTCTTGAGTATCCGTGACCTTCCGTGCCATCCTTGATCGTCATGAACCTGAAATACATGCTTGAGAGGTCAACACAAAGGTTGAGTGGAATTCGTAGAGTTTAGTTAAATCGTTTGAACACAATATGTCGTAGTGTGAGCTATAGACTCACACTCATAGTTAGAAAACAAAATCGTTATTTATTTCACTAAGCTCATGCAACCAAAGCATTAACATCGAACCAACAAAATTGGCATTATAGAAGCCCTACCAAGGTACTTTTGCCATTATACCGCTAAATCTCAAATATAGTGCATTTGTGTGAACTCATCGTTGTTCAACACAAATGGGATCCGTCAATCCCAATAGATCTATTCACAATATTCGCGCTCACTAAAGGTAGTGACTAATGGTTCATGATATAGGGACTTCGAACATGGCAATCGTTACTTACTGATAATAAAACATCGTCGTGAAGCATACATTAGAAAGCATTGTGTTCGAGTAGAAAAATAATAGCATGTATTCCCCCCATGGGTTTGTAAAATAGTTAAACAATAGAAAGTGGGGCTACGAACTTACCTTAAGTTATGTAGTGAGTAATGAATGTGATGGTCGAATCGCGAAGGTTTCTATGAGCAACCTATAATAGAATGTCGCGACTTAGGATCGGAGTAAAGAATATGAAGTAGTGCCTATATATATATCTTGCATTTAGTCCATGATGTGGTATGATGTATAGTATAAGTCTTTGAAAGAAAGATTCATGAAACATGTATGTTTTATATATCGTTTACTACCGTTCGGGCCGACATAATTCAGAAGTCATGTTAGTAAGCGTTCGAGGAGCCAAGACACTTTAACTCGTAAATCCACAACTCAACTCGACGGCTTACATAATGAACTCCTCACATGAGGCTCCCTACTATTGTAGTAGTTGATGAAATATATAGATATAAGTTTTGATCCGAAAAGTTACATGTCCGATATTTGAATAAACTTAGGAAAGTTTATTTGTACATGAAGATTGTTATTAGGGGTAGTTTCATAAATCTTGTATGACCATTTTCTCTTTGTATATCTCATGGTTCCTTTTCAAGTGAAGTAGATCCAAATTGCTTGTTCAAGTTATCGCCTAATTCATTGTTTCATGTTTACGCCTATGTAAGTTGGTATGGTCATTTCGTCATGGCCTAGCCATGACCTTTGGTCCTTGTTCCAAGGTCATGAGACACAACCTTGGCTCTAGCCATGGTGGTGGTCTTGATTATAGGTCATAAGACCTCTTGTTCATTTTAAAATATAACCATAATATAGTGACTTTGGTCTAAAATGGGCTGTTAAGATTTTGAAGAAAATTATCACTCGGAAAGCGTTTTCAGGGCTCGAGCTTCTTTGTTCCTGAATGAAAACGTCGTTCCGGACAACTTTCGTGTTTTAACTTTTTGATGAATCGGACCAGAAGTGGGACTTTCAAAACCCAAATTTGATCAGAATGGTATTTGGCAGTTTGCCGCAAAGTTTTGGTAACTTCAAATGGGCGTAACTTTTGACTCGTATACTCGTTTTAGGTGGTTCAAATTGCTATGGTTTCCTTGTTAAGACCTCTACTGTAATATGTAATGATCCAATATCATAATTTTACCATTTTGGTCGTGGTTTTCCAAGAAAGTCACTAGTTTACTTGTTTGAATAACATAAGTTACATATATGTATCAATACTTGTTTTACTCACTCATACCACATCATGGACTAAATGCAAGATATATATATAGGCACTACTTCATATTCTTTACTCCGATCCTAAGTCGCGACATTCTATTATAGGTTGCTCGTAGAAACCTTCGCGATTCGACCATCACATTCACTACTCACTACATAACTTAAGGTGAGTTCGTAGCCCCACTTTCTATTGTTTAACTATTTTACAAACCCATGGGGGGAATACATGCTATTATTTTTCTACTCGAACACAATGCTTTCTAATGTATGCTTCACGACGATGTTTTATTATCACTAAGTAACGATTGCCATGTTCGAAGTCCCTATATCATGAACCATTAGTCACTACCTTTAGTGAGCGCGAATATTGTGAATAGATCTATTGGGATTGACGGATCCCATTTGTGTTGAACAACGACGAGTTCACACAAATGCACTATATTTGAGATTTAGCGGTATAATGGCAAAAGTACCTTGGTAGGGCTTCTATAATGCCAATTTTGTTGGTTCGATGTTAATGCTTTGGTTGCATGAGCTTAGTGAAATAAATAACGATTTTGTTTTCTAACTATGAGTGTGAGTCTATAGCTCACACTACGATTATTGTGTTCAAACGATTTAACTAAACTCTACGAATTCCACTCAACCTTTGTGTTGACCTCTCAAGCATGTATTTCAGGTTCATGACGATCAAGGATGGCACGGAAGGGCACAGATACTCAAGAGGGCTATAAATTTTATTATCATTCAAAACTCAATTAATGTAATTTGTAAACATGGAACCATCTGGGACCTCATTTAGTAATCTCTGATATTTATACAATTTGAATGATAAATCTTTTAAAACGACTCAATTGGAGTTCGTTTTCTATTATTGTGACTATTGTGCCGTCAAGTAACACCCAGTTCGAATTCCGCTGCATCCATGAATTGGGGGTGTTACACAAGAGAGCTTTGAAGAACAAATGGGTTTTCAAATTGAAGACTGATGAGTATACTTCTAGACCGAGATACAAGGCCAGATTGGTGGTAAAAGGTTTTAGTCAAAAAAGAGGTATTGATTTTGATGAGATTTTCTCTCCAGTCGTGAAGATGGGATCTATTCGAGTTGTTCTTGGTTTGGCGGCTAGCCTCGATCTTGAGGTGGAGCAAATGGATGTCAAGACGGCTTTCCTTCATGGTGATATGGATAAAGAACTCTACATAGAGCAGCCTGAAGGTTTTCAGGTTAAGGGGAAGGAAGACTACATGTGTAGACTTCGGAAAAGTTTGTATGGGTTGAAGCAAGCACCGAGACAGTGGTACAAGAAGTTTGAGTCGGTTATAGGGAAGCAAGGCTACCGAAAGACCTCTTCAGATCACTGTGTTTTCTTTCAGAGATTTGGTGATGATGACTTCATCATCTTGTTGCTATATGTTGATGATATGCTGATTGTTGGCAAGAACGTTGGAAGAATTGCCCAACTGAAGCGAAATTTGAGCAAGTCTTTTGCTATGAAAGACTTGGGGCCAGCAAAACAGATCCTTGGCATTCGGATTTTCCGTGATAGGGGTGCTAAGAAGTTGCATATATCACAAGAGCAATACATTGAAAAGGTGTTATGCAGGTTCAACATGGATAAAGCTAAAGTGGTGAGTTCCCCTCTTACTCCCAACTTTAAGCTAACTGATAAAGATTGTCCTTCTTCCAAAAAGAACATTGAAAAGATGGATAGAGTTCCATATGCCTCAGCGGTTGGTAGCTTGATGTATGCTATGGTGTGTACAAGGCTGGATTTAGCTCATGCAGTTGGTGTTGTCAGTCGGTTCCTGTTAAATCCTGGTAAGAAGCATTGGGAAGCTGTTAAATGGATATTTAGATATCTGCGAGGTACTTCCAAATTGGGTATCACATTTGGAAATGGGAAGCCCGTGCTTGTTGGTTACACAGACTCAGATATGGCGGGAAATAAGGACAACATGAAATCCACTTCTGGATATTTGATGACCTTTGCAGGGGGAGCTGTTTCATGGCAATCTAGATTGCAAAAGTGTGTGGCTTTGTCTACAACAGAGGCTGAGTATGTGGCGGCAACAGAAGCGTGCAAAGAACTATTGTGGTTGAAAAGGTTTCTGCAGGAGCTTGGCTTCAAGCAACAGCGCTACGTGGTTCTTTGTGATAATCAAAGTGCTATTCAGCTTGCGAAGAATTCTATGTTTCATAAGCGAACAAAACATATTGATGTGAGGTATCATTGGATTAGAGATGCTATTGAAGATGGTTTATTTGAACTTGATAAAGTTCATACCGATGATAATGGTTCCGATATGTTGACCAAGCCGTTAGCAAGGGAGAAGCTCAAGGTTTGTTGCTCGATCGCCGGGATGGCGAACTCTTCCTCATAGGCAGAAAAGGGGGAGATTTGTTGGGTATTTTCTTAGCCCATGAGGTTAAAAGCCCAACACTTTTAGGCCATCTTGGGTCAATATTGGTCTCCTATATTACTGCACTTTTCAGAGATTAGAAGGTACGAGAGAAGTTTGTGAGAAAAACAAAAACAGAAAAGAAAGAAGATTTTCGGAGTTAAATATCACCCAAACCCAACAGCAGTGTTTGTACGATCACCGGAGTTTGAACCGTCGGATCGTCACGATTTTCGGACAGTAGCTTCCTTACATATAAAGGAAGACTTTGACCGTTGGGATTCTGATTTTGAGGCCTGGAAGTACTGTTTCTTGCCCGGGCAGTTTGCATCAGATTTGGTGATATTCTTCCTTTATTGTTCTTTGTTTGTTGCCATATATCTTGATGTTGATTCCAAGATTATAATGTTTGTTGTATACCTCTAGTGTTATCTAGAGAAGACTTTGTGTACCTCTCTTGGTTGATAGTGGATTTAAGCGGCACTAGGTGTCCCGTGGTTTTTACTCATTTTGGGGTTTTCCACGCTAAAAGCTTTGGTGTTCTTGTTGTGTGTTTGATTACATTTATTACCTGCTGGTTTGGGGCTGATTTGAGACCATTAGGGGCTGTTTATAGTTGTGGTTAGTGTGCCTTATTTGTTTACTTCCTCATAGGTTCATACGGGTTTGGGTAGGTGTTGTCAAACGAAGGTTTAGCTTCCGCATTTGTGTTTATACCGTTGTGACCCATTGCACCTTTACCCGTCACAACAAGGTGAAGAAGAACCATTTTCCTAAAAGTCAAAGTACTCGTACCTCGGTTACAAAGATAGAGGAATCACAATAGCAGCAGCCAACGCTTCTGAAAGTTGTTTCACAGGTTTTGTGACATGATTCCAGGATCGAATGATCCAAACAACAACATGTACAATCATCATGAAAGGAGTAATAAAAGGGAAAACACAGAAGAAGGTTTGAACCTTTTATAACTGATATATAAAAACGTGAAAAGGTTGAATGTTTACAAAGAACTCTATCCCTATATATACTTATTGAATCGGTGCCACAGGAGGTTTATGCCGATTCATAAACGGTGTCAACTAATAACCGTTGTAACTGCCTACAAACGGGCCTGTTTGGGTTAACAGGTTTGGACCCATGTTGCAGACTTAATGTCGACCCAATTACAAATCATAAAACTAAATACAAACTTAACTAATAGTCTTAACATAAACAAATAACATATTTTGATCTAAATACATTAGAGGCTAACAAAAGTGACCTCTAAAGCATTCTACTCTAAAGGTTTCTATAGCAGCCGCCAACGCCTCAGTTACAAAGTCTTAGGCCACATTATATGGTTATCTATTTCTGCTACTTCCAACGCCTCTATGTTTTACTCGTTTGGTAAGAGCCATCTCACAACATTTTAAGAACACTTATACTTCCAACAGAATTTGCAGCAACAATCATATTTGATATTTCCCTCGAACAAACACTGGAAACAAACTGTTCATTGCCATCACCAGTCTCATTACTATCAGTAGATCCAAACTTGTACGATGTAATAGGCATCGGAAAACTTTTATAATAAGAATAGACCTGAAAACAAAACAAACCCTTCATTATTTTCAAAAGTTTCAAAATTATTCTTAATAAAGTGAAGAGGAATTAACACATTCGTATTACCTCATTGGATTCAGAACCACATGCTATATATCCATCCAGAACAGCCAAACCAACAAAATTCTGAGTGACGAAATAACCAAATTATCGTTTAGTTAAAACTTAAATCCATTAGATTCTTTTTATGCTTATGGGTATGTGTATACCTTTTCATTAGTGTGACCCATGTAGGTCATGCAACAAGCATCAGTAGAGATAGACTCTGAGTTAGTTTTTTTAAGGTCCCAAAGCTTCAGTGTGCTATCAGTAGATGCAGAAACCAGGGATTCAGAATCTATAAATTTTACATGGCTTACAGCCTTTTGATGGCCTGCTAACGTGCACCATGGGATTCTTGTATTTCTTAGATCATAGCAGTGTATCTTGTAATCAGCAGATCCAAACGCCAGCAGATTTGATGAACATGGAGAGAACTGAATGCAGCAGACACTCCCAGCGCTTTTGATTGTGCAGTTCGAGGTTTTCTATATAAATAGTCACGTTCAAAGTTTATATTATTGCATATGAGATTTTAAGACTTACAGTTACTATTGAAATAACGAAGATCTTTGTACGTTGTATAAGCTCCATAACTTCACGGAACGATCATCACTTCCACTGGCAAATTGTGTAGGATCCACAAGAGAGGAGTCAACACACCAAGCCCTCCGTTGGTGTTCTGTATAATGAGACAGTCCTTGACCAGTGAATGCATCCCACACCTGTGGTCCAATTACATCGTGAAAAATACAAGAAACACATAAGCAGTACCCTAAAACCTAGTGATCCCAAAACAGCAAATAAAGTGTACTAGAACACAAACCTGAACTGCGCCATCATAATCCGCTGATGCTAAGTAATTCTTGAGGTACTTGTTCCAACAGACACTGCTAACCTTCGATTTGTTGAGCAACTCAACTGCAGGATACTTAACATCAATAGATTCATGCAAAAATGACTCAAACTCATATATCTTTATATGATTTGAGACACCAGCAGCAGCAATGTAGTTCTCATCACGATCAAAGCTCAAAGAGCAAATTGCATTCGCAGAATTCAGAAGATTCTCATTCTTTAACGACCCACAAACCTTAAACTTGCGATATCTCATAAACTTGCATATATCGTCTAAAACATCATCGATGCAACCAACGTTCTTCTCATAGCACATTTTAGGATTCCCTAACAAGTCCAAGTCATTTCTTTCATTTGACTCGGTTTCAGCAGGTGGTGGCCGGGTCCGCCTACTAAAATAAGCACTTTCAAGCTGACTGATATCTTTCTCTGATAGATCTAAGTCATAGAACGTTCTATATATATTTTTGTGCTGACATATCTTCATATCAGTTTCTAACAACTGTATAGTTTGACGTAGTTCCAAAGCATGCTTTTCCTTTTGTTCCTTGAGTGAAATTAAAAAATCATGTAAAACTTCAAACTCGGCATCTTCATTCTTGTCAATAATTGAAGTATGTGTGCTCTTTGAGTTCAAATCTTTGCTTCCAGTTAATAATTCAGATTGTAACATTTCCCTGCAGATACATATAAATTTTGGTGACGTATATTCAAATAATATATATCCAGTGCCTTTTAGTGATAGCTATTAACAATACAATAGTCTCGATTGTAAGGATGTGCAAAAAGTACTAGCATGAGTCAATGACTTAACAGAGATCAATAAAACAATCCTCCTTAATTACCGTTAAAACGTCAAATATAATATTTTCCGAACTTATAATGAGTCGTATAATTCTATCACCACGCTCTAATCAAGTAGAATAAACATGTATATTCAATATTACAGAAAAAAAAAAGCTTGAAGAGGCAATAATACCTTGTTGTTGGACGATATTCAGGATTAGGATGAAGCAGCCAAAGACAGAACTCGGCTTCCTGTGGATTTTTATAAATAAAACTTGGTGGTAGGATCCTGTTACGCAAATCTGACATCACAGCAGATTGCATCTCTAATGATACAAATGACCCGAGTAACTGGCCAAAAGAACTCAAATCAGTCTAAAATTTTAAAAATGTCATTTTTGTGAATCGAAGTCATATAGGTTTTTACAAAGTCAAATTTTAAAATAGAATTCTCACCTCAAATAAGAGAATTCCAAGGCTGTAGATATTTGCTGATAACAAATCACTCCTGTAGAGTTCCTCTGGACAAGCATACCATGTTTTTTCCAACTGATCAAAGGTTAGAGAATACGACGCAGGTCCTGGCTGAATATTTTGGTCCATGAAATTTACTACTTGGTGTTGTTCTGAAGAGTCGAAATATATAATTTCATTTGATGGAAGCAAAATAAAATTTGAAAGACGTAAATCTTGTAAGGCATGTCCTTGAGAGTGTGCCATATCGACGACCTGAACAATCTGTCTATATATCTCCAGCCTCCCAGCTTTATTCACCTTATTAAAACCGCAATTTAGCAACTTCCTCAAACTCATCCCTTGGGTATTTTGAGTCATTTGTGCAGCAGTGTACTGACTTAACATCTCTGATCTTTTACATTAAACCCCCTTGTCAATTGTAGATTGCCTAACAACGTTGGACAAATTCATTGAGCTTGATACCTTTAACCTCTTATTTCGAAGTGGAAGGTTATCAAATGACTTGACCCTCGTCTATCGTGCAAACCTCTTCAATTCTAACATTCAACGTCAATAAAATTATTATCACGTATTTCCAACTTGTCAATTTCATTTTCGCATCATCATCTTCCATCACAGAATAGTATAGAGACTCGCTCAACAAGCTAAAAAGTCCCTATCATGATAGACATAGTGACATACCCAAAACAGCTAGCGTTACATTTAAATATTAGACATGAACATAATAGAAATTAGTAAGCTGATATAGTAAGGAGAAATACATTTTAACATCTGTAAGTCAATGGCCATATTTCTATTCATTTATCTTGGGAAACCATAAACATTATACATTAAGTAGTTTATAAGAGCTAAAGTTGCCATTACAGACATTGAACAATTAATCATAATGGTTCTTGAATTATAACGTTTTGCACATTGACTTCGTAATTCAAACTGTATATGTAATTTACCAAGTTTCAAAGGAATTGAAGCAAGAGACATTGTTTTTTTACTTACAATACTGCTATATCCTCTTACATACCCTTTTTTTAAAAGTAACCAAATACCAACATGCTTATTTTAAATTGAGCAAAACACTCTTAAGAAAAACTAAGTATATGAGATTCATCATTCATAGAATATACTACAAATCACAGTTGGCCTTGTGAAAAACGGTACCCATATTGTGTGAGGATGCACCCAACCGAAGGGTGCAAGTCGTGGCCTAAGACATACTCCAATATATTTGTTATATAAATATAATGTGAGATAGTTGGTTGTCTTCCAGAAAAAGCAGAAAGAAATCATACTACGTCTGTTCCAAAATATAAGTCCACTTTGATTTTTTTAATCGAACTTTGACATTAAATATTTTTCTTTGTATTATATTTCACTTGATGAAAAATATACCAAATAAAAATACATTTCAAACACTATCCATTTATGTACTTTGCATAAAGTATTATAAAATACAATAAAAAATATTTAAGGTCAAAGTTCAAGTCAAAAAGTCAAACTGGACTTATATTTTGGGACGGATGGACTAATATGATCATAGCATAATCGAAAAAAATTGCAATGATCGGTTCATAAGATCGTGGATCAAATCAAATTATTGATAGTATTTAACCAAAAGAAAACAGTTTGTAACAAATGAACCGAATACATACCTGTATCAATCAATCAATGAAGTAACACTTAAACTGGTAGTAATGTATGCATGTAGTACATCAGAAGAATTTGCAAACTTATTTAATCTAATTTAGTGTTAAACTCAAAGCCATGACTCATGAGTCATGAGTGAGCATTTGGTTTTTTTAAAGCTGGATACAAATATCAAGAATTTATACCCTCGTGAGGATAGATCGATAGATATTCATGGCATCAACTTGTGTCATTTTTAAATATTTGTACTTTTTTGTATGTCACGGGCTTATTGTTTTACGTATGGGGGTCATTTGATGTTGTTTTATCCATTTGCTGTTGTCGGAACTAGGGCTGGCATAACAGGTCACACGAACCTGTTAAGGTCAAACACGAACACGACCTGTTAGCTTATTGTGTCATTTTTCTCAGACACGAACACGACACGAAAATAAACAGGTTAACCTGTTAAGACCTGTTAAGTTTTTTTTTTTTTTTTTTTTTTTTTTTTTTTTTTTTTTTTTTTTTTATTGATATGGATATGTAACTCTGGATCTGAACATCTTTTTTTTATTAGAACATCAAGAACAACAACAACAAATTAGAACAACAAATCTGAACAAACATCTTTAGAACAACAAATTAGAACATCGAGATCAAGATAACAAATTAGAACAACAACAACAACAACAACAACAAATTAGAACAACAACAACAACAAATTAGAACATCGAGATCAAGATAACAAATTAGAACAAACATCTTTAGAACAACAACATCAAAAATCCAGAACAAGAACAACAAATCCAGAACAACAACAACAACAAAAACATCAAAAATCCAGTCAACAAGAACAACAAATCCAGTAACATCTAATTCTAAACCCATCACAGGTTCGAACAAAAAAAGTAATAATCTCACAACAAGATTCATTTCAGTCCGCTTATCTTGACAAAAAGTAATAATCTCACAAAGATTCGTTTCGAAATGAAAAAAAAAAAAAAAGGAAAATAAAAATATAACAATGATCTCAACTTCTCAAGTTTCTATGATCTCAACTGATCTTGACAATATTCGATTGAAACCCTTCAACTTCATGAAACCCTTCACTGAAACCCTTCAACAGAAACCCTTCAACTTCAAGAAACCCTTCACCGATCGATCTGTTGATGTGTATTTGTCGGGAAAATATTAGTGTGTGTTTGTCGGCGAAGAATGGAGATAATATTGGTGTGTGTTAAGGTGGAAGATTATTGAAGCTGCTTTTGGATCTGGGAAAATATTAGTGTGTGTTAAGTGTGTGTGTGTGTTTGTTGTGTTTGTCGGCGGAGAGACTAGAGAGAGATAAGAGAATGACCTAAAAATACTTTATATATATAGTATAATGTTAACAGGTCTTAACAGGTCGGACCTGTTAAGACACGAAACCTGTTAAGGTTGAGACACGAACCTGTTAAAAACAGGTCGTGTCGTGTCGTGTTAACAGATTTCGTGTCAAAATTGCCAGCCCTAGTCGGAACAAGATATAACACTTGAGTTATTAAAAGAATCTTGTCATGCAATCTTATATTTTTGCAACTTTTTGGCACTAAGATTATTGTAAGATTATGTTTATTTTGAAAAAAAAAAAGCTATTTAAAATATAAGTTTTGTTTGAGAGACACTTATAAGATATTTTAGAAAAATAATCTTTAATAAACTCTTAAAATCAAATGATACTTTATGTAACTTATAAAAATAATCTTCATTATAATCTATCGTTGTCCATCTCCATGTACAAATACATTTCCCGTTACAGCAACAATTACTTTTGTCAAACATATCATTAATCTGAATATCTTATCTTATCTTAACTATATAAAAGAAAAAGTATCTAATTAAAACTTGTAAAATGAAAACTAAAAATTTACTAATATACCTTTAATTAAAAAAGTTAACAACAATTCAATTTACCGGGGTAACCCTTTACCCCTAAAAAAAAAAAAAAGTTAACAACATCTATCATTAATTTAATTGCTTATTAATTAAATCCTCAAACTTTTATTATTTTTCGATTCAGTTGATAAACTTTTTTTTTCCCTTGCGACGGCTACAATTAATACTTAAGAATTGCATTATGACTCCCACGCCAAAGCTGAAAGTTCACAATTATGACTATTTACTGATATGGATCATTCTGATATCCAAAAAATAGTTAAACAGTTTTACCAGCATTTGATTAAGCCAGTAAATAAAGCTTTATTCTAGAACTACACTACATTAATAAAATTAAACATCACCTTTTTTTTTTTTTTTTTTTTTTTTTTTTTTTTTTTTTTTTTTTCATATCCATTATTGTTTTTATGATAATTGGACGTCTTTGTGGTGTACTTTCTACACTGTGAAGAAACTCATTCTTTATTAATTTAAGATTACCAAATTCTCACGCAATATGTTCAAAAGAAAATATGTAATCCACAGTCCCACACTCCCACATGCTAACCATTGCATGACAATGTTTGGGCCACATGCCCACCATTGGGCACCCATGGTCTAGACTTCGCCCTAACATGTAAAACCGTTATATTTATCCTATTTTTAAAGCATATACTTCGCTAGCTTGTATCTCGTGCATGTATTAGTACAGTATTAGAATAAGTAAAATGAATGAATAAATAAACTTTTAAACTTTGATTTAAGATAATTTGAGTACCATTTTTGCGATCTCCACCCTCTATCTTTATTTGAATTAATCCAATAATTTAAAAAACTTATTTTCATTTTTTTTTCAAATATTAATATCTTTCAAACCGTTAATTATTAAATGAAAAAAATATACAGTTACGACGAACATTTAATTATCTTTCTATAGATAGGCACTTTGATATATTTTCGACAAAAACAATTTTCATTTTTTTCACGTTTTTTTTCGTGACCGAAAAAATCACATGTGATATGTGATATCACGATCAGAAAAGAATCAAGAGAAAACGAAAGAATCGGAATTGATCGATATATCACATCACATGTGATATGTGATATTACATATCACATGTGATATATCACATGTGATTTTTTCGGCTACGAAAAAAAAGTGAAAAAATGGATTTTTTTTTGGGTCGAAAGTATATCAAAGTGCCCGTCCATATAAAGATAATTAAATACTCGTTGCGATAGTGTAATTATTTTCGCTTAACGATTAACAGTTTAAGAGATATTTAAATTATAAAAAATTAGTGAAATACTAAAATGCTTTTAATCTTAACCATTGATTTTTTTTAATTAAATGATAAGGATGAGTCCCTTGGTATGTAAGAAAAGTTTAGTATGTAAAATAACTCTCCTCTTAAACTTTTGAAGCCAATGTCCCATATATAAATATGCATACTTTAGTAATTTGTGTCACGTTTTGATATTTATAAGAGAAAAATCCAAAATACATCCTTGTGGTTTGCCAAAAGCTCGCTTTACATTATTATTATTTTTTTAGAATAAAATCATCCATCGTTAGTATAGTTGGCACAAATACATCCCTCAGTTAGTAATGTCAGTTACTATGGACTAACGATGCAAATGATTTTCCATTATCTCCTAACAAGAGTTAAAATAGTTGCATCGTTAGTCCTCATTGAATTAAAATATTTGCAACGTTAGTCCTCATTGACTATAGAGTTAAAATATTTGCATCGTTAATCCTCATTAAGTTAAAATATTTGGATCGTTAGTCCTCATTGACTATTGAGTTAAAATATTTGCATCGTTAGTTCTCATTGAGTTAAAATATTTGCATCGTTAGTCCTCATTTAGTTAAAATATTTGCATCGTTAGTCCTCATTAACTATACTTACTTTTTTATCATTTTCGTCCGTTTTCGTCCGTTTTTCTCATGTTTTTATTAGTTTTCATCAATTTTTCTCATGTTTTTATCCGTTTCCTCCATGTTTCTCACGTTTTTATCCGTGCTCATACACTTTTATTCTTTTTCGTCTATTATCTACGTTTTCATCCATTTTTCTTACATTTTATCTGGTTTCATCCACTTTTATATATATAATATGTATGAAAACGGACAAAAAAAAAATGAAAATAGATAAAAACGTATGAAAACTTGACATTTGATAAAAACATTTTTGAATCGATTTTAAATCACGATTTTGACCCCTTTCTGGTCCGAATTATCAAAAGTGTAAAGCACGAAAGTTGTCCAGAATAATGTTTTACATCGAGACACGCAAGATTTTAACCTGAAATAGTAGCTGTTTACTACCAAAACTTAAGCGGTTATGAATTTGGTCAAAAACCGCTTAAGGTTTGGTAGTAAACAGCCAATGTTTTGCAATTTCAGGTTAAAATCTCGCGCATCTGAAAGTAAACCATTATTCCGGACAACTTTCGTATTTTACACTTTTGATGATTCGGACCAGAAAGGGGTTAAAATCGTGATTTAAAATCGATTCAAAAACATTTTTATCAAATGTCAAGTTTTCATACGTTTTTAGGGTTATTTACACATATAGGTAATGAACTTAGAAAAATTTTATGTGTTATTGATGAGGCGAAAAGTGTTACGCTTTTAGGGGGTCATTTAAGCCCTAAGTCGTAATAATTTGATCAAATTTTGCCTTAAATCATTCCTTTTGTTATTTTAGGTACTTTGGAGAAGAAATCTGGAAAAAGAAGCATTTTGGACGTTTTTTGGAGCGTAAAGTGAAGAAAACGACAAAGTCTCCAAAATCAAGCTGGAAACAGTACCTGACGGCGTCACGTTCTATAGGTGACGGTGTCACGTGTTGGCAAAGAGGTGGATATGAAATTTACACGAGACGCGCCAGAAGGTTTTTTGGATTTAAAGAGTGACGGCGTCACCCTTTTTGATGCCTAGGCCGTCACATACATTCTATAAGGTGACGGCCAGTGAAGAATACAAGAGGACGGCGTCAGATCTGGATCTAGACAATCCGAGGAAAGCATTGGTGGCGAGTT